>ML433977.1:0-76488 GCA_005239525.1 Nicotiana knightiana | reverse complement strand
TTTCCATTTTTGTATATATTTGTTGCCCTCCATTATTGTACATATTCAATTTACTTCCTGTAGCTTATTTTTGTAACTTCTTTTGTAATTTTCCTTAATAGCTTAGCTTCTTATTTCCTTTAGTAGCTTCTTTTTGAGTTTTAGCTTCTTTTTACATTTTTCGTGATCAATAAGCCTTTGGTTTTCTTAATCTAACGGTTATTTCCAAAGGTGGATATTGTGTGAACCGGGTAGCTCTTCCCAACGATGGATGGCATGACAACCTTCTTAAGGGATTGAGTTTGTTTTTCTTTTTTGCTTTGATATATCATAGTAATGAATAAAAGTGTCTCAAGTAGGCTTCACTTGGTACTAACACATTTACCCTCGACCTCATGGTTAGAGACAAGTTGATTGACAAAGAATAACTCTGGTTATGACCTTTAGACTCTTGAGTTGACTAAGACTATCATCAGGTGGTTTCTTTGAGCCATCTGTGATTTTCAATCTTAGTTAGGGTTGTTGTGGGCCCTTGACTCTATCCTCTTTAACGATCCATTAGCTTGAGAGGTGAGTTATTGAATTGCAAGTCCAAGTCTTGTGCCAATAAGTCTAGAACTTGCCCTAAATGTTTGTCTAGGCAAAATTCTAAGTGTAGCTCGACTTGAGAAGTGATTGTAGTATCTACTTGGTCCCATTTGAACTTTGAAAGCTTCCATAGCCTACCAATATGATATCCCTAGTCAACCCCTTTGAGCCTAAGACTTTTTCATTCAATAGCCACATTAAAAGCCTTTATCCGTTTTATAATGACCCTTTCTTGGCACCCAATCTTTCCTTAACATTCATGATGAATGAATTGGCAAGAGCATAAGTTTGGGGAGAGACAAAGAATTTCAAAGTGATGAAAGGTTCAAATAAGGAAAAGAAATAGTGAAAAGGAAAGGCAAAGAAAAGGAAGAAAAGTCAAAAAAGACATAGATCAAAAAGAAAGTAAAGGTTGAAGGGATACAAAGAACGCAATGTTGAAAGGCATGAATGATGAAAAAAGGATAAAAATGATTCTCAAGAATAAGAAAGAGTGACAGTGCATCTCTCTAATTCCCCTTAGGAAGAAGAAAATGACTCAAAGAGTCACGAAAGTATGAGCCAAAATGAGAAAATGAAGTGCTTAAAGAAAGATGAAACCATCATAGTTCATTATGTCCTACCCTGATCCAAAAGCCTTCATTACATCCCTGCTAAATCCCTATATGATTTCAAGTTGAGTGATCTTACATTACTGGTGAGTTACATAAAGGGCAAGCCTATGGTACTTAGAGCCGGATTTGTGGCATTCTTTTGAAAGTGATGAGAGAACTTCTTCACAATCTTTGACTTGAGTGTGGCATTCTAAAAAAATGAGATTTGCTATAGGAGAGTAGAGGAGGAGGAGTCTAGGAGCCACAATGACCTATGTGAGAGAGAGAACTTCCTTGATGAATTGAGTCAACTCTTGATGCTCTTGTGTCATGCTAGAACTATAGAACTCAAAAGGTCGTAACATGATGTTGCTGCTAATGCATTTATGTTGAGGGTAATTGTTAGTCCTAATTAATGCTTGATGAAGTCACCTTAGGACATCTGAAACTTTCCTTTCTTTTTCTTGTGGCGGTGGGAATTACCTTGTCTGCTTGAGGACAAGAAAAAGATTAAGTTTGGGGGAGTTGATAAGTAGGGATTTTAGCCTATTATTTGCTCTCTTTTACTTAGGTTTTGGGCCAAAAATGATTGAAGATATTCCCGGAAACTAACTTAATGTACTTGCTTGCAGAGTTTTTTCAAAATGAGGCAAAGAAACCTTAATCAACTCAAAGGAGTCAAAGTTTCACAAACCCAAGACTAGGATAACAGCGTTGAGAGCGACAGAAATACGCGGCCGCGTAAGGACTAACACTGAGGCGGCCATAATTATGCGGTCCACGAAGTAGAGAATCAGAGAAGCTGTTTTGAGCCTAAAAATCAATGCTGACCGCGTGGGAAAAGGGCGGTTGCAAAATCACTAGTGCGGTCGCGGTTGAAATTCCGCTGAGAGCGTGTGTCAAGGTTCAGAGACTTTGCAATTGAGCATAAATGAAGAACACGGTCCGCGTCCAAATTATGCGGCCGCGAATGTATCTCACATGGACGCTGTTGAAAATACGTTGTCCGCGATACCAAGCTCTACCCAAGCCCAGATGTGAAGAAAAATGCAGACCGCGCTCACTATTACGTGGCCGCGAAAGCCCAAGCGCGGACGCGGGCAGAATTACGCGTCTGCGAAACCTCTGCAGAGGAATTTTTGTTTGGAAATTTCAGCTTAGTATAAACAGACCTTTTTGACAATTTTAGGTTAAGTTTTGTTTAGCAGACCACGTGAACGGCGGTTTTTACCCCTTTTGGGCAATTTTGTAGTAGATTCTCTTCAAACATTAGATTTTAATTTTCTACTTTAATATTATGGCTCATATTTCTACTTTATCTTTGACTTGTCCTGATATTATGAGTAGCTAGACCCCATAGCTAGGATTGTGACCTAACCCTAGTGTGGATATATAATGGGTCTTTAATTTTAGGGCTTAATTGTTTATGGGTTAGTGATATTTAGCTTAATTCATGCTTGAATTGTAGAATTGGTGGTTGCAAACACTGATTCATGCCTTTATGATTTAGTCTCTTCTTGAGAAAGAGGGACTAAGTCTAGGAAAATTAGGCTAATAAGGAATTGAGGTAAATTCAAGAGATTGATAGCCCCGATTAAAGGGTTAAACCTAGAGATAGTAATACCCGACTTGAGCCAATATCATTTGTAATGCATGAACACCCATTTGGACTTGAGAAAGCCAAATTGGGCAAAGTCACTCAAACTCCCGAGAGGTATAAAGTGAGCACTTATGTGTGATGGTTATATCACGACCCCAATCAAAACAAGCTTGCCCTAGATTCTCGATACTCGTTAGATCTCCACCTAGGCGGAAGTCACTACCCTAGTGCCTTTTAATACCTGAAAACTCTCACAAAAAATATTGTACTTAGCTTACTCTTAGCATACAATAGTATAGAAATTAGAATAGAATCAATCACAATAATGTTTGGAAGTGCAATTAGGAACAACACACACATCTAGATTAGTTAGATACCTAACTCCAAGTCAATTAACTCTCTCTGGAAATTGATCCCGACCTTGTTGGGTAAAACTGCATCGACCATCCTCACTACTCTATAGTGGTGTAGGTTTGGCTCCGATCAAGGATCACCTTCTCTATAGTGATGTCGGTCTCATTTCTCTGAGAACAGACAAAACTTAGCCAATACCGGATTTCCTAGGTGAAATACCTCTTGTGAATCTTGTGGCATGGTACAATCCAGGTTGGAGTTCCCTTGGCTATGATAGAGGCTACCCAAGCAAGCTCAGATTCTTATTTGCGATTTTTGCGTCATATTCTGCGATGCCTGATTGCCAAGATTTAAAATATGCGTCATTGATTGACTGGGGACCACAAGATATTGCAACTCCACGGACTGTGACAGAGGTCAAGTATGCATGGTGCTTCTTTTGTTCTTTGGTTCTGGATGCGGCATATGCAACATAAAACTCCGGAACAAGTGTCTCGTTGTACTCCCCGGGGACATTAGTGAAGCTCTCCCATCCTCTATTTTGGATGTTTTCTAGAACATGGGGGTAGTTTTCTTTAAGACCGTTCATACTCTGCTGCTTTTCTTCGAGGATCTTTCTTTTTGCCAAGACATCTCTGTACCTATTCCAAGAGCCGGTGATCTCAAATCTTATATCCTCACCACTATTCCTGCGTGCTTCGACATGGAGGTCAACTAGTGGCACATGGTTAAGCTGTGCCTCCTCCTCTTCAGACTAGGAGGCAAGCTCAGGTGAAATTTTGGATGTGCCAGGCCGTTTGCATTGGGATTGCTATGATTGTGGGCTTATAGCTGCAACCCTTCTCTTTACTCGAGTGGTGGGTGCTCTCGATGCTAGGGATTTCTTTGGTGCCATTCTTGCCAATTAATGTGATATGAGTACATGCGTACTATATGGAAAAGAAATGAGAGACAAAAACTGTTCAGTGGGCCACTTATGTGATCGCTGAACAAATCTATGGACCGCAAAATACGAAGCAAAATAGGCCCTGTTAGAAGCATAAATTTATGCGGGACGCAGAAGTGGTCGCATATTGAGTTGTGTGATCGCATATCAATCGTTTCTTGGGCCTCAAAACTCAGTTTACTTTGGTGGAATATGTGATCGTTATGCGGTCTACAAACCATATTTGCGGCCGCAGACTCAACCGCAAATTGGATTCTACGAAACTCCCAATCATACATAATCCGATGATTTTGCGGACCGCAAAACAACTATGCGGACCATAAAGGTCATTTTCTCCACATAGAATGAACTCACATGCAACATTATGTAACACTAAGTAGCTAATGCACAAATGGTGAGAGACCATTACACACACTCAACATTAGGTCGATTTCATGCTCAGCCTAACAATACCTAATGCAAATTATCACAAGTCACCAACCCCATACTCAAATCAGTACCTCAAACTCTAACCCCCTAATTTGATTGGAACACAACAATTTTTTTAAAAGTATATGCCCAGTATAAAAGAAACAAGGAGCAAGGTAGAGAGAAAAGGGTATCATGGATGAGAGGCGATTAAAATCAAATAGCAATCTCAAATCTCCTGAGCAAGAGGAAGGTTGGAAAGTTACATACTAGATGTCGTAAGATCGAGCAAGCCTCTTGGGTGTGAATCGTGCGAGAAAGGTGAGTATTTCTCTTGTTTTTATGTGTTTTTCTTTTATGTTTTGTTTTTGTGTCTGTGTGCATTAAATTAGAAGAGACAGATGGAAATGAGAGAGTTACTGAAACTAGGGTTTAATACTAGAGGGTTTTGCTATGAAATTGCCTTCGCATAACATATTATGCGGTCGCATATATGTTTTGCGATGGATTAGTACATGTGTGGTGTGCAACAGGTATGCGATCCACCCTGCGGTCGCAGAATCATTTTGGGGGCCGCAGAAGTTGAATTCTCTTAGCATTTTTAAGACCCAATTTGACCGGCGTTTTGCTTGTGTATGCAATCATTATGCTGTCCGAAAACTCATTATGCGGCAGAATATGTTTCCGGGGAACACAATTGAAGCTCAGTTTACTATCTTTTATTTTTCTTCTGCCTTTGAGTAACCTGCATTCTAAAATCACACGTCAAATTGTTCAACACTTACAACTAAACCTGCCAAAATAAAAATCTAACAAAAAAAGAAGAAGTTACCAACACACGGGTTGCCTCCCAAGAAGCGCTTGATTTAACGTCGCGGCATGACGATGTTGTCCCACGTTGGCTAATAAATGGTGGGGATTGGTACAAGACCATCTTTGAGTGCAAATTATTCTACCAGTTGCTTTTGTCCAATGGTTCCGAGGTAATGCTTGACCCTTTGGCCATTTACTTTGAAAGTTCGAATCCAGTCATTGGATTCTAATTTAATAGCGCCATAGGAAGACACATTCACAACTTTGAATGGGACATACCATTTGGATTTGAGTTTTCGCGGAAAGAACTTCAATCTTGAGTTGAAGAGTAAGACCAAGTCACCGGACTTGAATTCCCGCTCTTGTCATGAACAAACTTCGTTATTTCTTTATACATCGCTGCATTCTCATAGGCATGGAAAGAGAACTCTTCCATCTCGTTGAAATGTGTCATCCTTAGATTAGCAGCTTCAAACTAGTCAAGATTTAGCTTTTTCAATGCCCACATAGCTTTGTGTTCAAGCTCCACTGGCAAGTGACAAGCCTTACCAAAATCCAACCGGTAAGGTGAGGTGCCAATGTGTCACGACCCGAAATCTAAACTAGTCGTGATGGCGCCTATCGTGGAACTAGGCTAGCCAAATCCACACTCAAACATAAATAATATTTCATTTATATCATTACTAAACTGATAACCCATGAAGATTTCATTTAATCATTTTAAAACAGATAAAGCTACACTGAATATTAAATACAACCCCGAGATCACGGAGTCACTGGTCATGAGCATCTACAGAAAATATACAACTCTGGAAAATGAACTATATAATAGTAAGCAGGAGAGAGAAGGGTTGCGGACGCGTGCAACTACCTCGCAAAATCTCCGAGAAGTCTCTGGAACAGATACACAGCTCACTCTGCCCTAGCACCTGCATCTGCACACAAGGTGCAGGGAGTAATGAAAATAAATCAGGTCTGAGCAGTAAGAAACACATAAAGTCAAATCATCATTTCACAATAAGCACAGTCTTTCTTTCCAACAGTGAATACGTTAAATCATCACGCTTAAAAAGCCAATTTCAGTAAAACTCCTTTGAAAAGTGTAATTTCCAACAATTTCAAAAAAATGTCGAAGAAGTTTAGTGTAATAATGAAATGAATCATAAGTAGCCTATCGGTCAAAACATGTATCAGAAACTTCCCCCCGAGTGTAACATCACTCAGAATCATCCCCTCGAGCATACCTCACAGTCACTCATAATCATCCCCTCGGGCAACCTCACAGTCACTCATAATCAACTCTTCGGGCAACCTCACAGTCACTCATGCCTCCCAATCACTCGTCACTCGTCACTCGACACTCGACACTCGCAATCAGTAGGTACCTGCGCTCACTGGGGGTGTGCACAGACTCTGGAGGGGGCTCCTACAGCCCAAGCGCTAATATCAAGCCATCTCATGGCATATCATATCCTCACAATCAGGCCCTCGGCCTCACTCAGTCAGAAACTCTCAAAAGCCACTCGGGCTATCACTAAAACGGGGTACTCGACCCAAAAACATCATTTTATATCTCAAAATAGTGTAAATAAAGCTGAGTTTCGAAATCAGTTAAATATAATATGACTGAGTGTAAATCATAAGTCAACACAGTGAGGAATAAAAGCAAAAGCTCCCAAGGGGTCTAAACAGGTCGGCACAAGGCCCCAAACATGGCTTACAACCCAAATATAACAATAGTCTGAAAACACGATTTAATATATGATTTAAAAGTAAATACGCAACTCATTAGTTGCCACGGGAAGGACCAAGTCCAAATCCCCAATCAATGCACGCCACACACTCGTCATCCAGTATGTGCGCCACTCCGAAAATAGTGAGAAAATGCGAAGTCCAAGGTTTCATACCCTCTGGACAAGATTTATAGTCATTACTTACCTCAAACTGGCCCGAATACTAATCCGCGATGCTCTTACCCCTCGAATCGACCTCCGATTTCTCCAAATCTAGTCAAAATCAGATTTATACCATCAATATACGCTAAAGGAATGAATTCCACATGAAAATTATCAAATTAGACCAAAAATTTCGAATTTGGCTCAAACCCGGCCCCCGAGCCCACATCTAAAAATTCGATAAAATTATATCACAAGAATTCATCCTCCCACGAGTCTGTACATACCAAGAACATCAAAATCGGACCTCAAATGGCCCATCAAATCCTCAATCAAAGGTCTCCAAATCATAAGCCCTAATTCTCCAATTTTTGGGTTTAAATCCCACTAATTCCAGGTTTAATTACTTAGAAATCAACATAGAATCGAGTATTGAAGTCAAAAATCTTACCTCCAAGTGTTTCCCTTTGATTCCCTCTTCAATCCCTCTCAAAAAGCTTCAAAACCGCTCAACAATGGTGAAAAATGGACTAAAATTCGCGAAGGAGGGGTTTAAATACTTCTGCCCAGATCACTCTATGCGAACGCGGCCGATTCCACGCGTTCACGATGAACAAAATTTACCAGCCCTTCTTTTACCCTATGCGATCGCGTCCTTACCCATGCGATCGCGTAGAACAAATTTTTCCAATAGCCTTCCACAACTCTTCTAGATAGCCTCTAGTATAATGGTCATAACATTTTGTACAAAACTCCAAATTACAATTAGTTTAACTTCCTGAAGACTAGACATCAAGTTCTAAAATTTCATTTTTGGATCATCTTCAAATTCCTTATAGATTGTGAGTTATAAGCTTCCAAAGTCGGGATAGTGCAGCAGAAAGTTTACTCTATGCGATCGCGTGAAGCCTTATGCGATCGCATAGCACAGCTAGATTTTTCCAAATTTTCACTATGCTAACACGGCCAGATCTATGCTATCGCACTGTACACCTCTGAAGCCAAAAACTAGCAACTAGAAATGGCCTAGAAATTGTCCGAAACCACACGAAACTCACCCGAGACCCTAGGGACCTCAACTAAAACATACCAACACATCCCATAACATCACACAAACTTAGTCGAACCTTCGAATTACCCAAAAGAACATCAAAATACCAAATCACATCGGATTCAAGCCTATGAAATTTGATATTTCTAAATTTCGTCAAAGATGCCGAAACCATCCAAAACATGTCCGATTGACCTGAAATTTGGCACACACGTCCAAAATGACACTACGAACCTGCTCCAACTTCCGAAATTCCATTCTGACCCCGATAGCCTATTTTCTAGTGCCGACCAGAAATCGCCAAAAACTAACTTTCACCAATTCCAGCCTAATTCTACACCAGACATCAAAACCACATGCCGAACACATTCCTAAGTCCCAAATCACCTAACGAAGCTATCTGAGCCATAAAATCTACATTCCGAGGTCGTTTACCAATAAGTCAACTTCCGGATGACTTTTCTAACTATTTAACCAAGTTAAAAGACTAAGTGTCTCATTTCTCTCCAAAAATCGCTCTAAACCCGAGCCAACCAATATAACACAACATTATGAAGCTGAACCACATATAATGAAGCATAAACTGGGGAAACGGGGTTATTACTCTCGGAACGACCGGCCGGGTCGTTACAATGGGTGTCTTAAATGCCATTCTATAAGCCCACAATACATCATCTAGCTTCTTTGACCAACCAGTCCTATTTGCATTAACAGTTTTTCCTAGAATGTTTTTGATCTCCTGGTTGGAGACTTCAACTTGACCGCTTGACTGAGGATGAGAAGGGGTGGCACCTTGTGCTTAACTCCATATTTTTCGAGCAACCCAGCAAAAGCTTTGTTGCAAAAGTGAGAACCACCATCACTAAGAATAGGCCTTGAGGTTCTAAACCGAGTAAATATGTTCTTCTTCAAGAAGGCGGTCACAATCCTTGCCCTCATTCTTCGGCAAAGCAATTGCCTCAACCCGTTTGGAGACATAATCTACGGCCACCAATATATATGTCATGTCGTAAGACCTTACGAAGGGAACCATGAGATCTATCCCCCACACATAAAAGATCTCGACCTCCAGCACAAAGTTCATAGGCATCTCATGCTTTCTAGAAATTGACCCTTGTCTTTGACATTGATGACATGCCTTGACCATTTGGTTTGCATCTTGGTAGATCGATGGTCAATAATAGCGACATTCAAGCACTTTTTCCGCAGTACTGTTTCCACCATGGTGACCCCCGACTAGGGAATCATGACATGCTTTGAGAATTTGAGTCACCTCATATTCCGAAACACAACGTTGAATGATGTTGTCGGTGCAAATTCGGAACAAAAGGGTGCCTCCCAATAGCATTGCCTACACTCCCGCAAGAGATTTTTCTTTTGATAAGCTTCCAATCTGTCGGGGATAAGTTCACTAACAACGAAGTTAGCGATGTCGGCATACCAAGGAGTGCAGGTGCTAGATATTTCCATTTCATTTGGGAATACATCATTAATTTCAAGATCTTCTTTTGGTCTCCCTGCCTCTTCAACCCTAGATAAGTTATCCGCAACTTGATTCTCTATCCCTTTCCGATCTTTAACTTCAAAGTCAAACTCTGGTAACAAGAGAACCTACCTAATCAATCATGGTTTAGCATCCTTCTTTCCCATAAGGTATCAGAGAGTAGCATGATTGGTGTAGACTAAAACTTTAGACCCCAACAAATGGGCCCGGAATTTTTCAAAAACATAAACGAAAGCAAGAAGTTCTTCCTGAGTCACAATGTAATTTATTTGTGCGCTATTGAGTGTCTTTCTTGCATAGTAGACAGAGAATCTTGTTATGCCGTTGACCTAGCACTGCTCCAATAGCCACACCACTGGCGTCACACATGAGTTCAAATGGAAGAGACCAATCGGGTGTGACAATAATAGGTGCCATGGTGATCCTTGCTTTCAATTCTTCAAAAGCTTTGCGGCACTTCTAATTGAACTAAAACTTAGCATCCTTTTCAAGGAGCTTTCACATGGGACTTTCAATTTTTAAGAAGTCTTTGATAAATCATCGATAAAATCTGGCATGCCCCATAAAGCTTCGAACACCTTTGACCAAAGTGGGAGGAGGAAGCTTGGAAATTATCTCAATCTTTGCTCGATAAACCTCAATGCGTTGCTTGGAGATTTTGTGGACAAGGACAATACCCTCGTCCATCATGAAGTGAAATATTTCCCAATTGAGCACAAGATTTGTCTCCTCACATCTTTTGAGCACTTGCCAAAAGTTGTCAAGGCAATGCTAAAAGGAATCACCAACCACAGAGAAGTCATCCATGAAGACCTATGAGAAATACTCCACCATTTCCACGAAGATTGACATCATGCATCGTTGAAAAGTATCTGGGGCATTGCATATCCCACATGGCATCTGGCTAAAAGCAAAGGTCCCATACGGACATGTGAATGTCGTCTTCTGTTGGTCCTCTAAGGCGATGTTAATTTTGTTGTAGCCAAAGTAACCATCCGAGAAGAAATAAAATGACCTTCCTTCTAGCCGTTCAAGCATTTTTTGATCAATAAAAGGCATAGGGAAGTGGTCTTTTCAAGTGGCACTATTGATCTTCCGGTAGTCCAAGAAAACTCTCCACCCGGTCACCGTCCTCGTTAGAATGAGTTCATTTTTGTCATTTTGAATCATGTCCATGCCTCCTTTATTTGGCACACATTGCACCAGACTCACCCAAGGACTATTGGAAATGGGGTAGACAACCCCGACATCCAACCATTTTGTAATCACTACTACAAAAAAGGCCTAGGGTGGCAATTATTTAGCGGCAATAAGGCAATGGTCGTTAATAAATTTTTTAAGTTAAAATATTAGCGGCATATGACCATTATTCAGTAAAAGATATCCTTTTACCGGCAATAAAAATAATTGCAACTAAAAATTACTAATTGAAATTAATTTTTTTATTATTTTAACTTTCCCTCCCCACAAAAAGAGAAACATCTTTCCCTCCAATTTTTTTGAACAAGAATTATCGATTCCCTCCAATTAGAAAACAATAGGAAAAAAATTAGTAGACGATCGAAAGGGATTTGTCTCTGCCATAAAACTAACTCGCTGCTGCGTCAACAACCTGCCGTAGTGCCCTTCCATCTTCTTCCTAGGTCACTTCTCTTCTTCCCTGTTGACTTCTCTTCTTCCCTTGTTAAATCAGTTGCTTGCAATCAATTTATAGTAGATTTTGGATTGATGTTGGTCGATTGATATACAATAGATTCTATGTAAATTAATCTGGTAAAAAATCATTCCCTCCAATTTTTTGGACCAGAATTGTCGATTCCCTCCAATTAGAAAACAATAGGAAAGCAATTAGTAGACGATCGAAAGGGATATGTCGTTGCCGCCTGCCATAAACCTAACTCGTTGGTGCGTCAACAACTTGTCGTAGTGCCCGCCCATCTTCTTCCTAGTTAACTTCTCTTCTTCCCCTGTTAACTTCTCTTCTTCCCTTGTTAATCAGTTGCTTTCAATCGATTTACAGTATATTTTGGATTGATGTTGGTCGATTAATTTACAATAGATTCTGGGTACAATAATTTGGTAAAAATCATGTTATATGACTATTCTTGTTTGTTTCGTCCACTTATCTCTTATATCTAGATTTCTCCCATGTTATAAACTAATTTTTGGGAAAGAAACTCATGTAGTTGCCGAGGTTAATGTTCTTGTATATGGGATTCATGTTCTGTATGAAACGATGTCTGTAGCTTTCTCTTTCACACTTGGAGATCATACCAACTAGATTTAAAAGTTCACATAGTGAAATAGATCTTAGCTAACCAAACAAAAAAGAAAAAAAGAGCACATGGTATTGTGAAATATTGACAAAGATTTTTAGTTCCTTTAATAAGCATGGACGCCCTTTGTTACTTTAAGAGTGACCTTCAAATGTTGTAAAACAGGCCCTCAGCTATTCATATATTAGATTGAACTTTGTTAAGTGCTTAGATAAAGAAAATAAATATATAGAGTACCACTGGGATATCTTTCTGATTGCAAAATCTATCTACTGCCATGACTTATTCTCTTCCATGTTAAAGGTCCATGTCATGGGTGTGAAGTTTGGTAGAGCAGCAGTTATGAATAATCAATAAATTAGTGTACTATTGAGTTAAAAAAAATAACATGCCTGTAGTAATTTGTAAATGATTATCAACCTATACTTACCAGAACATTTAAGGTTTTAGTTAAAGTCGTAGTACTGACTTCCATCTTAAAGAGAAAATTTTATTAAGCTAGTAACTAAGCTAAGGTACACAAGTTGTGGTATTTTTGTTTCTTTTCTATCATCATGGTAAGGAATGATGGCTTATTCGAATTCATACAATGATATGAGGCATTGCATCTTAGGAACTTATATTTGCTTAGAAAAATTTGATTTCAAGAGGTCAGGTTTGGCTGTAGATTATTAAATAGGTTGTGAATTTGTGAAAGTATAGCTTTTTTTTATGTTTGCTAAGTATTTGGTGATATCTGGTTGCTGTTAGATTGATAATCGATTGATTGAATTGATTCCTCCTCTGTTCTGATATTGTTTTATGAATTGGCTTCTCTGTATTTTTTCTAAGGCTGCTTTTCACCATGTAAAATCTCAATCGCCAATAGGACTCTCAACCACAGTGATTGAGTCATTTGTTAAGAAATAGCTTGGGGTGTTAGCAATAGTCAGAATCCTTCGACAGTCAGTACCCACTAGTTTCTTGGTAGTAATAATCAGAATGTCAAGTCTTAAAAAGTTGTATAATTTATAAATTTAATAATTCTATTCTTAAAATTTTTATTAATCAATATGGTGAAAATCGACAAGTTATCTTTGGCTAGATTTCTTTCTCATATTTACATGTTTGTTCTATGATGACTATGATTTATTTATAAATAGAAAAATATTACATATCGATTCAGCACATGTATGTCACTGCAATCATTGCCGTATAGTTAAAAAGTTCACACTCTTTTAGCCTTTGCATAGTTTGATGAATTTTTCTAGTTTATTTACTCTGTCTCTTTCTTGTCATATTTGTTTCAAGTAATCTTTAACTGAAACTTTAGATGGATGATTTTATCGCAATTATATTGGTTTGGTGTAATTTTAATATATAAACTAACTTATATTCCATTTAGCTTTAGAGTAGTTAAACTTACGTTCAGTGAACAAAAGAGTTATAAAAAATTGGTAAAAATGGAGTATAGAAACAAATTGGTAAAAAATGGAACATAGGAACAAATTGGTTAATAGATTAATGTTTGATGGTTTTAATTGTTAAAATAATATC
Organism: Nicotiana knightiana; assembly: GCA_005239525.1. Classification (NCBI taxonomy): domain Eukaryota; kingdom Viridiplantae; phylum Streptophyta; class Magnoliopsida; order Solanales; family Solanaceae; genus Nicotiana; species Nicotiana knightiana. The sequence goes on along the minus strand of ML433977.1, from coordinate 62,945 downwards.
TTGGAGCTATGGAATTACCTACTAATATGATGGTTATTTTATTTTAAACTACCTTTTTGATTAATACCTCCTTTTTACAAATGAATTTTTACCTCTTGCAGTAATTATAGAAAAGAAAGGAATATCTTGAACGTCATGGACAATCCTAAAAATAAAAGACGGATGTATTGTGATAGAGTTAGTAAAGAATATTTGGATGGAGTAGATGATTTTGCAAATCATGCCTTTTCTAAAAAGCAAGGTGTAGAAACAATTGCATGTCCTTGTACGGAGTGTGTGATTATCCATCAAGTAAATCGGGCTACAACATATGTTCATCTTGTAATTAATGGTATTATACCTTCATATGATACTTTGTTTTATCATGGAGAGTCTCTAAAGGGATAAAACAATGCTTGAGAAAATAATCGCATCCAGTCAACTCTAAGGGGCGATGATATGCGAGGAATGATACATGATGCATTTGGAGGAGTTACACAATTCATGGATACTGACATTAGTGAAAGTGGTGGAATGGAGTGAAATTTACAAGAGAATACTGCTCATCCATCTGGAAATCAACCTCATCCAGAGGTGGATAAGTTTGAACGGCTCATGAAGGAGGAAAATGTAACGACCCGACCGGTCGTTTTGAGAGTTTAAGTTCCGTTCGGCGGCATAAGGTCTTGTATAACTTCATATTATTTTTATCGACTTGCATGCATGGTTGAATTCGTATGGTGATTTTGAACTTACATGTGCGTCTGGATTTGGAGGTCCGTAGGGTAACATGGAGCATTTCGGCGAAAAGTTAAAGTTGGAAAGTGGAAAGGTTTGACCAATGGTTGACTTTAGTGGTATCGGGGTTGGAATGCAATTCTAAGAGTTAGAACAGCTCTGTTATGTTATATGGGACTTGTATGCAAAATTTGGCGTCATTCCGGGTTGATTTGATAGGTTTCGGCGCGAGTTTTAGAAGTCAAAAGATTTGGAAGTTCATAAGTTCGATTCTTGGTGATTTGAGGCCCCAAGCGAGTCTGTGTTAGGTTATAGAACTTGTTTGTGTGTTTAGACGGGGTCTTAGGGGCCTCGGGTGTGTTCTGGGTGGGCTTCGGACCAATTTCTTCTATTTTTGGGTTGCTGATTTGTGGTGTCTGGTGTTCTCTTTCGCGATGGCGTAGTTCCAGTCGCGATCGCGTAATGTTCTATTGATCTTCCCCATTTTTCTTCATCGTGTTCGCATAGTACTGTTCGCGATCGTAATGGTTTGGTTCTTCTTCTTCGCATTCGCAACTTTACACTCGCGTTTGCGTAGTGGAAATTAGGAGCTGGGGGCTGTTGGCTATTTCTTCTTTGCGTTCGGGTCATTTGTCCCGCCTTCACGTAAGCTCTGTTTCTTATTCATCGTGTTCGCGTCCCTTAGATCGCATACGAGAAGGGTCTTCTTGGCAGCTTCGTTCTTTTCTTCTTCGCGAACGCGACCCTACCTCCGTGTTCACGATGCATAGTCATCTCGGCAAAATATAAGTTTTCCAAATCGAGGGTTAGGCCGTTTTCACCATATTTTGACTTGTAGAGCTCAGTTTTGAGCGATTCCTTGTGGGATTTTCAGGTAAATCGATTGGGTAAGTGTTCTCCACCTAGTATTTAATATATTCCATGACTTTATCTTCATTTTTATCATTTAATTTGTGTTTTAAATTGAGGAAAATGTTGGTTTTTGAAGAAAATTTTCAAAATGAAAAATCACGATTTGAGGGACAAAATGGTATCAGAATTTGATAATTTTAGTATGGGTGAACTCGTATCGGAATTAGTGTTTGGGTTTTGTAAAATTTGTCGGGTTCCGAGGTGCGAGCCCGGGGGTCGCTTTTTAGGTCGATTATTAGATTCTTATAAAGATTGAGACTTTATGATCCGGAATAGTTTCTTATGAGTTTTATTTGTGCTTTGAAGTTATTTTGGTTAGATTTGAGCCGTCCGGAGGTCTTTTTCCCCGAGAAGTTTGTTTTAGAGTATCGGGTTGTCTTCTTTGAGGCAAGTATCTTGTCTAAACTTGTGTGGGGAAGATATCCATTAGGATTTGAATCTGTATGTTGATTGTAGTCCGTGTACATGAGGTGAAGAGTACGTATTCGGACTTGTGTTGGGGAAATTGGCCTTTTAGGGTTCGTAGGTTCTTGTATTCATTGAATATGTAGTTGTTCTTGTATAATTACGTCCCTAAATTACTAGATTCACATTTACTTGCTTAAATTGAATTAATTGCTTCATGATTCACTCTTATTGATATTTGATTCATATGTGCCTTAATTGAGACTGTTATATCTTCCATTTCCATTTTGCCTTCTCCCTAACTGCTTGTTCCTATTTGAAGTTGTAGTTATTCCTATTTTGTAAATATTTTCCCTTATTTGAAGTTATAGTGATCTTCTCGATGCCTACCTTTAGTTGAATTGGTTGTACCTCTCCCATAATTGTTCAACCTTAGAATAAACTTAGAGGTTCTATGCCTTAGTGGACGTACCCTTATTTGGAATTATTTGACTCGTGTTAGTTCTTTTTGTTGAACCGTATAGTGTGGACCATTGTTGCATGTTATTTTATTTCTTGTTGAGTTGTTCTTATCATGCCTATTTTTCCTTATTGTGGTTCTTCCTTGTTAACTACTTTTACATTTTTCTTGTGATCGAAGGTTCTTGAGTTGATTTATTTACCGTATCTTGTATTATTATCATTATTGTTGTTGTACTTGTTGTGGTGATGCACGAGGTTTCTGCCGTGTGGTTGTTGATATGGGTATTTACACGAGGTTTCTGCCGTGCCGTGATTACTATTGATATTGCACATGCGGCGTGATAAGGCGGGATATGTATATCTGGGTTGCCCATGTGGCGAGACAAAGCGAGCATTTACTTTACTATTGCACAAGTGGTGAGACAAGGTGGGTTGTGTCAGGGATTGCTTTGTGGTGACTGGTGTTGGCCTGGGGGCGTTCCTGTTGTTGATATTGTGTAGTGGCACACTTACTTGTGTGAGCTTATTCTGTGAAATTTGTGAGAAAACATTTTACATGTTGTCCTTTTCCTATTTATTATGCTTATTAGTTGTTTGAACTATGTTAGATCACTTGCAGAAGCATACACGTAGTTAGCCCTCTTATCGGATTAAGGGATTTTTCTTGCTATTGTTGAGTGTAGATACCCTGGTTGTACTTGCCTCCTATGTGCGAATGACTCTAATTGGCACGTGAGTCGTCCGTGCAGTTATTAGCTGAAGTAAGGGCACAAGATGCCAAATGATAGGGTTCAGATATTGGGACCCGTGAGTTGTGATTTGTTCGAGGTTCGGTACCTCGTGGAGTTGACGAAAACTTGATGTAAAAGCAGTAGTAATTTCTGAGTTATTACTTGTCTTTGTTGTATATGTGATTCTGGATTTAGGTTGTGTTCCATTCACCCTTCTGTGTTATTTTATGGTTTTTCGCTGATACTTGTTGTTTCCTCCCTTATTGAATTTACTGTATTGTTAGCCTTATTGTGTAGTCTTTATGTAGATATCATATTCCGTTGTTTCTATACTTATACTTGTTCAACTCATTAGACCAGTGGGTGTCTTGATTGTTCCTCGTCACTACTTCACCGAGGTTAGTCTTGATACTTACTGGGCACCGTTGTGGTGTGCTCACACTACACTTCTGCACCTTTTTGTGCAGATTCCAGGTATTACGTAACCGGTTGATCATTAGTTAGCAGCGTGGATTGCTGTTGTGGAGACTCAAGATAAAACCTACTACAACGTTTGCGGGTTTCGGAGTCAGCGTCCTGTTTTGTTCGTACACTGTTTTATTATTTCTTAACAATTGTATTTAGAAGTTATAGTAAAACTTCTGTAGAGCTTATGACTTGTACTACCGGATTTTGGGAATATGTTTATTGTATAAAGAATTCATTTTAGAAATTATTAGATGTTATTTATTATTGATGTTATTTCGTAAATGTTAGGCTTACGTAGTCCTTTTAAGACTAGGTTCCATCACGATACCCAACAGAGGGGAAATTGTGTTGTGACAAGTTGGTATCACAGCTCTAGGTTCATATGTGCTACGAGTCATAAACGGGTTTAGTAGAGTCTTATAGATTGGTATGGAGACGTCCATACTTATCTTTGAGAGGCTACAAAACTATTAGGACAATCTCACTTCCTTCATTCCTATCGTGCGAGTTCACTGATCTCAAAGTTTGAACTTTTATCATTCCATTCTCTCATAGATGGTGAGGACACGAGCTGCAGTTCCTGATGACGTTACCCCTGGAGCAGATGTCGCTAGGGGTAGAGGTAGAAGCCGACGAGGAGCACGTGTCGCAACTAGGGCACCTACTAGAGCAGCCGTTTAGGAGCCGCTAGTAGTTCCAATTGGGGGGCAGGTACTGGAGGAGCCTGCTATTACCCCCGGACTTCAGGAGTCCTTGGCACGGTTCCTGAGTATGATTAGCACATGACTCAGGTGGGATTGATTTCGAGTGCACCAGCTACTTCACATACTAGGGGAGGAACTCAGACTCCCGCCGCCCATACTCCAGAGCAGTGAGATCATGTTTGCCAGGTTTCAGGTGTTATGGTGACACAGCCTGTGGTCCCAGTTCAGCCTGTGGTTAGGGCAGCATCATCTGAGGAAGAACAACTTAGACTTGAGAGGTACAAGAAACACCACCCTCCTACCTTCAGTGGACTGCCGACAGATGATGCCTAGGGTTTCTTGGAGGAGTGTCACTGCATTCTTCGTACTATGGGTATTGTGGAGACGAGCAGGGTTGCTTTTGTTACGTTTCAGCTCAGGGGAGCGGCTTATCAGTGGTGGCGGGCGTATGAGTTGGCTAGTCCTCCCGAGTCAGCTTTACTCACATGGGTCCAGTTTTCGGAGATGTTCTTGAGAGAGTTTATACCTCAGTCCCTTCGAGATGCGTGGCGAGTGGAGTTCGAGCAGTTGCGCCAGGTCACGATGTTAGTATCAGAGTATGCCATCAGATTCAGTGATTTGGCCAGACATGCACCTACTTTGGTCGTTACAGTTAGAGAGTGTGTCCGCAGATTCATTGAGGGGCTCAAGCATGATATTCGGTTCAGCATGGCTCGGGAGTTAGAGTCGGATGTTTCATTTCAGTAGGTGGTAGGGATCACTCGCCGAGTTAAGGGCATGTGGTATTAGGAGAGAGGTGGAAGGCAGGACTATGAGAGGGAGGACAAGCGAGGCCAGGAGAGAAAGGATAGGGAGGCAAGGAGGTCTCGTAGGCCGGAGAGATCTACTGGTCCTTATTTTGGAGGCAGGGTACAACATGGTAGAGGTTTTGTGAGTCAGCCAATTCAGCTTGCACTTCTGGCTTCGCACAGTGTGTCACATGCTCATGGGTCTCAGTGTACTCGTATTGCACAGTTTCCACGGCCACATCAGCATAGAGGTTGCTTTGAGTGTGGAGATATCAGCCACATGGTGAGAGATTGTCCCAGGCTTCGGGCAGATGTGTCACAACGGGGTATTCAGGTGAGTAGGGGGCACCCAAGAGAGGGAGGCCCGGACTGTTAATGTGTTCTATACAGTAGATTTGAGGCCATTGTTCCAGATGTTATCATACATGTATGTTTTGATTTGTTACAGAGGGAACCATTCGTATTTTGTTTCGGTTCTGCTAATCGGGACGAGTTCCCTTATTTGTTGTTTCATTATGAGGGATTTTTATGATTTTGTACTCTATTGACGTGTTTGCCCCTGTTGGGAGGTTCTGTGAGTGGTAGCCGTGTCTATCGTGGTTTTATCCATCATGGAGAATGGTGAGATTAGAAGTGAGTCCTTGTTGTTCATTATGGTAGGTTTTGGCGTGATTTCTGAGTATTCTTAATTTCGGGTTGTGATTTGGTACTCTACTAGGGTGAGCGTTCAGTAAGTGTTGTGATTTTATTGGCAGAGCTGAGTTAATGGAAGATTTTGATTAGCATGATTTATACTTGACTTGTGATTTAGAATTAAGGGTGAGGCCCTCGCAATTTCATGAGATTTGATATGTTGAGCCGGGTTGCGTGTCGCGGTGGAGAGTTATACCAGGATGAGATCCTAATTGTTTTTCATGTACTTGATTTTCCTATTTAAAAATTGATTCATAGGATGTTACTGGTAGAGATTTGTGCCTGTCGGGTTTGTTTGATATTGCTCTTACGTGCTTTTCTCTATATATTCAGTCATTTTTGTTCTGTGCTTCTTGAGGTTTAGCTTGCGGGGTATGTGCCTGGTGGTTTAGCTTGTTGGTTCAGGTGCATAGTTATGAAGTCTTCGTGGTTCTTGCATCATCGTCAGTGTTGTGGAGATTTGAAACGGGTTCCTATCGGATATGAGGCTGATTGTCGGTGTTGGTTTTGCTTACGGACAACTATTGTGATTAGAAGTATTATTAGGGGCTTATGTGTGGTGTGTGATGTTGTTTGGTTGTACCTAGTAGGGGTAGGCATGAGTTGTTGCAGCTGGTTGATACTGATACCGGGTATGGATTTAGAATCGGGTCTTTTGGAAATGAATGGAAGGTGAGAATTTTGACTTTGAGGCTTATCGGTGTTGGTAGAAAAGTTAAATTACAGTTGGGATGGTATCGTCAGGCTTATGTGGATTGGGGTAACGTGAGATCACCCGTGGGTGTATGTTGGAAGTGTGCATTTAGTGATTTGAAGAATTCGAGGCGATTCTTGGTACGTTCGAGGACGAACGTTTTTTAAGAGAGGGAGAATGTAACGACCCGACCAGTCATTTTGAGAATTTAAGTTCCATTTGGCTGCACTAGGTCTTGTATAGCTTCATATTATGTGTTCGACTTGTGTGCATGGTTGATTCAGTTACCAAATGATTCAGAATCGAATTGGAAGAAGGATTCTAGTTTTAGAAGCTTAAGCGGTGGGAATTTGACCGGAATTTGACTTTTGTGTAAACGGCTCTGAAATGGATTTTGGATGATCTCAATAGCTTCGTATGGTGATTTTTAACTTAGGCATGCATATGGATTTGGATTTGGAGGTCCGTAGGGTAACATGGAGCATTTCGGCAAAAAGTTGAAGTGGGAAAGTGGAAAGGTTTGACCAATCATTGACTTCGGTGATATCGGGGTTGGAATGCGATTCCGAGAGTTAGAACAGCTCTGTTATGTCATATGGGACTTTTCTGCAAAATTTGGCGTCATTCCAGGTTGATTTGATAGGTTTCGGTGCGAGTTTTAGGAATCGGAAGATTTGGAGATTCATAAGTTCGCTTCTTGGTGCAATTCGTAGTTTTGTCGTTGTTTGATGTGATTTGATGCCCCAAGAGAGTCCATATTAGGTTATAGAACTTGTTTGTGTGTTTAGACGGGGTCCCAGGGGCCTCGGGTGTGTTTCGTGTGGGCTTCGGGCCAATTTCTTCTATTTTGGGATTGCTGGTTTCTGGTGTCTGGTGTTCTCTTTCGCGATCGCGAAGTTCCAGCCTCAATCACGTAGTCATCTGTTGATCTGCCCCATTTTTCTTCATCGCGTTCATATAGTACCGTTCGCCATCGCGAAGGTTTGCTTCTTCTTCTTCGGGTTCGCATATGTTCCCTCGCGTTCACGTAGTGGAAATTAGGAGTTGGGGGCTATTGGCTATTTCTTCTTCGCATTCGCGTCATTTGTCACGCGTTCACGTAAGCTCTGTTTCTTATTCATCGCGTTCGCCTCCCTTAGCTCGCGTTTGCGAAAGGTTTTCTCGGAAGCTTCGTTCTTTTCTTCTTCGCGAACACGACCCTATCTCCGTGTTTGCGATGCATAGTCATCTGGGCAGAATATAAGTTTTCCAAATCGAGATTTAGTCCATTTTCACAATATTTTGACTTGTAGAGCTTGGTTTTGAGTGATTCCTTGTGGGATTTTCAGGCAAATCGATTGAGTAAGTGTTCTCCACATAGTATTAAATATATTCCATGATTTTATCTTTATTTTTATCATTTAATTTGTGTTTTGAGTTGAGGAAAATGTTGATTTTTGAAGAAAATTAAAAATGAAAAATCATGATTATTTGATTATTTTAGTATGTGTGAACTCGTATCGGAATTGGTGTTCGGGTTTTGTGAAAATTGTCGGGTTCCGAGGTGCGGGCCTGGGGTCGAGTTTTGGGTCGATATTTAGATTCTTATAAAGATTGAGACTATATGATCGTTGATGCTCTCTGTTTTCTCTCTAGGAATGACGATTTGAGAATCCATGGATTCCATCGTCTCTCCCCAGCTTCAAGCTGTGGGAGAGTTCAATCCTATACCACTGATTCCGTCCCTAACAGTAAACCTCCAAAATCCTATGCTTCACAATTGTTTACAAACAATTCTTCCTCAAACAGTACAAACCTACTTCTAAAACCTGTCCAAATTGTTCATGGAGAACCTACTATTCAATTTACAATGGAGGAAAGACAACAGTTCGCTGTTGAGGAGGGACTGCATCAGGTAGTCGTGCTGAAGCTATCTCCAAAAGCACCAGATTTGCAGGTTTTAAGAACTCTGCTGCCCAAAATTATAGGTATCAAAGGTCACTGTTTGATTGGCCATCTCGCCCCACGGACAACTTTTATTAAGACTGGATCAATCTGAAGATTTTGTCAGTGCATTAGCGCGAGCGTTGAACTATTTTTCACATAATGGCGAAGAACATCGATATAGGATCTTTCCTTGGACTGTTGGATTCAACCCTAAGGAGGAGACGTCAAAGGCTGCAGTTTGGATTTCATTACCAAACCTATCTCCAGAATTATTTGCACGAAAATCCTTGCTATCAATAGCATTAGTAGTGGGTAAACCAATCGCTATCGACAAAGCAACACAAGTGAAATCTAGACCTAGCACTGCTAGGGTCAAAGTTATTCTTGATCTTGTAGATAAACTGCCAAAGCGTATTTGTCTATAGCATGTTGATAATGCATCTCGTAAGATTGTAGAGGTGTTTCAAGAAGTTATATATGATAATCTTCCTGGTTATTGTACTAATTGTAAGCGCCAAGTCCACGAAGAAGAGGAGTGTCGTGTGCTTTTAAAGAAAAAGATCGAGGATGTTGGGAACCATACTGTCGACAGCCCTATTTTGGAGAAACTAAAAGGTGATGCTAGGGACTATCTCAATGCAAAAAGAACTAGACAAGACATTGGTGTGCAACAATTGAGTTTGCATCTTGATTGAATTCAAGGTGATGTAGTTGTGACTAATGCTGGACAACAGAGAGAGGATAGAGTGGCAGATCCCATGATCGATAAGGGTCCTCCTAAACCTATACGTGATGTTCCTGCTAGAACAACTTTAGCAAGGATTATTAATGCCGTGAATCATGTTGTGCAAGCGTATGATGAATTGGCTATTACTAAAGCAACAACTGGATTGTCAACTGATACAACTCCAAAGGTTGCCTTTGATCGACCTGATGGATCTGTTCAAAATGGTAAGGCTATTGAGGGTGTTGTAGCAGGTGATCGAGTAAATTTGAGGCAACCATATGAAGGTGCTGAGGCAGTAGAGGATGGAATTCCTATAGGAGATAAGGCTGCCAATATAGGGGCAAAGCAAGGGCACGGACTAGCTGAATATAAGCAGTTGACAAGTGCACAAAATACTCCTGTACGTGAGGCTGAAGACCAGACTTTTAAGAGTAAAAAGACTGGAGAAAAGGGCATATTTGTGGAGGACACAATTGATGATACTGATGATGATGTTAAAGGTAATAAAGCAAACAAAGACGATGAGGTTTGGAACGTGGTTACACCTAGGAAATCACCTACAAAAAAGGGGGTATCACCAAGGCTGGAAAATCCAATTGTTCGACGAAAAGACACTGTTTGTGTGCCTAGCTCAAATGCTTTCGAGATTCTTGCAACTGATGAGGGTGGTGGACTTGATGCAATAAGCTTAAATGAAGATGTGATGAACAAACAACTTGTTCCATACTCTACCAGTTAAAAAAGTCGTCAAGGTAGTGATAATTTGGTTGAGAATGTTGGTGTTCAACCAAATGCCTCAATGAATAATGTGGTGAAGGAGCCAGCAGGACAACTGGAACATAGCTCTACAACTCCAAACTTGCACTTCTCCAGCCCACATGTAGAACAAATTATTAAAGAGGCCCAGGCAGCAATGGTAACACACACCAATATGGTTAAACAACCAATCGTGACTTTGAACAAATCAGTGTTTGAAGTTCCTACACAATCTATGGAGTTGTGTGGTGAACATGGTGGAGATCATGGACAGTTGGTGCTTTCCACAGGAAACAACAATGAGATTATTAAAGCAAATGTGAGGGCGATGGCATTTAAATCTAAGCTCTTGGCAGACCAACCAGAGTACTGTGATGAAGAAGAATGGGGAGTTGATTTTGCGGAGGATTCTTCTGATGAAGGTGAGAGGTGTAGTGGTGATGAGGAGATGTTATCAGTAGGTTCACCATCCTTTCAAAAAATTAGAAGTTCTTCGAAGTTAGGATCAGGCAACAAGCTTAATGCTAAAGCTCCTGATTTTATCCCTAAGATTATGCAGCAACATAATACAACTGGTAAAAATTTGCAAGATTTTACACTAGCTAATAAGCCTGGGCAGCAACAGTTTTTGTCGGGCAGTACAAATGTTACCCTTCCAGTAATAAACCAACCTGGACAGCAGCAGTTTATTGCAAACTCTCTAGCTCCTATATGTGAGAAATGAACAAAAAGAGCAGCAGCTCAATCAAAACAATACTGCGGATGGTCGAAAAACAACAGCAAACAAACCTGGGCAGCAACAGTTTTCTGGAGCAAAGTCGACTGGGCAGCAGCATTTGAATACAAACAATTCTGGAGTAAAGTCGACTGGGCAGCAGCAGATTGTTACGATCACTTCAGCTGCTACTAGTGTGGCTGATCAATATGCAGCAACAGTATCAAATCATGGGTCATCGGCTATTACTTTGGAGGACATAAAGTTACTCGATGCTTTGGTAAGTTCCAAACCCCTAAACTCTCTAAATACAACTCAGGTTGCTAGCACTGGGTGTTTGAAGAGAACCAGAAATAGAAGGCAAGACATACCTCAAAATCAAAACAAGGCAGTGTTGATTAATAACAAAGATGGAGCACTAGTGGCCCAAGGTCATGGAACACTGGCCCAAGATCTGTTTCAAGACATGCCAAATCCGGGGAACTTAGGGAGAGATTTTTATGAAGAAGGTGAGAAAGAGGCAATGATACAACAGTGCCGGGCAGAAGCAGCAAGGAAAGGTGATTTATCACCAAGGCATAGCGGACAAAGCAAGAAGATACACACAAGGAAGAAGAGTTGGGACGACAGGTTGAATGAGGAAGCAAATGTTAGGCGACTTACTATGAGAGTCGCCAAGAAGAAACAAGCTACCACAACCACATCTACGAGATCCAATCGTTCAAAAAAGAAGTCATGAACTTTGAAGATATTTTGAAGAGATGGGATGAAGATGAAAAGGAATTACAAATTGAAGAAGTTGTAATCTTGGGCAAGAAGGGACAAGACTTTAATTATTACTACATTTTATTATATCACTATATTAGTATAATCATTTGTAATATCATCACAGATTATGTTATAAACTCTGTGATGATCATAGAATACCTAGTTCTAGCTAGTTCTTTCTTTTTACATGCATGTTAGTAGGTGAGGCTATTTTATGCCTCGTTAGGATTAGTCAAGGTAAGGTTTAGCCCAGTAGTTGTTGCTCACGGCCTATGCCTTTGGGAAAATACCCAAACGGCTATAAGATTATGTGCCCTCGTGAGACTTTGCCGGCAGCTACATCATGATTCCTCTACATGAGGCTGCCATATAGGGCATTGTGAGGCGCAGAGGAGTGATTATATAGCCAAGGCATAGAGGTGACACCATTGGTGCTATTGTCCCCCTTATTTGTACTATTCCTATATGGGTTCTTTTTTGCTTTTATTATTAATAAAAATAGCCCTAGGCACTTGCCTAGTGGATTTGCTTTAAAAAAATTTAAAAAAAAGACTATATGATCCGGAATAGTTTCTTATGAGTTTTATTTGTGCTTTGAAGTTATTTTGGTTAGATTTGAGCCGTCCAGGGGTTTTTTTTCCCGAGAAGTTTATTTTAGAGTACGAGTTTGTCTTCTTTGAGGTAAGTATCTTGCCTAACCTTGTGTGGGGGAGCTACCCTTTAGGATTTGAGTCTTCTATGTTGATTGTAGTCCGTGTACGTGAGGTGACGAGTACGTACTCGGACTTCTGTTGTGAAAATTGACCTTTTAGGGTTCCTAGGTTCTTGTATTCATTGAATATGTAGTTGTTCTTGTATGATTATGTCCCTAAATTACTAGATTCACCTTTACCTGCTTAAATTGAATTAATTGCTTCACGATTCACTCTTATTGATATTTGATTCATATGTGCCTTAATTGAGACTGTTATCTCTTCCATTGACATGTTGCCTTCTCCCTAACTGCTTGTCCCTGTTTGAAGTTGTAGTTACTCCTAATTTGTAAATGTTCTCCCTTATTTGAAGTTATAGTGATCTTCTGGCTGCCTACCTTTAGTTGAATTGGTTGTACCACTCCCGTAAGTGTTCAACTTTAGAATAAGCTTAGAGGTTCTATGCCTTAGTAGACTTACCCATATTTGAAATTATTGGACTCGTGTTAGTTCTTGTTGTTGAACCGTACAGTGTGGACTATTGTTACATGTTATTTTCTTTCTTGTTGAGATTTTCTTATCATGCCTAGTTTTCCTTATTGTGGTTCTTCCTTGTTAATTAGTTTTACCTTTTTCTTGTGATGGAAGGTTCTTGAGTTGATTTATTTACCGTATCTTTTATTATTATCATTGTTGTTGTACTTGTTGTGCTGATGCACGAGGTTTCTGCCATGCGGTTGTTGATATGGGGATTTGCACGAGGTTTCTGCCATGTCGTCATTACTATTGATATTACACATGCGGCGTGACAAGGCGGGATATGTATATGTGGTTGCGCATGTGGAAAGACAAGGTGGGAACATGATTATGCGCATGTGGCGAGACAAGGCGAGCATTTACTTTACTATTGCACACATGGTGAGACAAGGTGGGTTGTGTCAGGGATTGCTTTGTGGTGACTGGTGTTGGCCTGTGGGCATTCCTGTTGTTGATATTCTGTAGTGGTACACTTACTTGTGTGAGCTTATTCTGTGAAAGTTGTGAGAAAACATTTTACGTGTTGTCCTTTTCCTATTTCTTATGCTTATTAGCTGTTTGAACTATGTTAGATCACTTGCACAAGCATACACGTAGTTAGCCCTCTTATCGGATTAAGGGATTTTCCTTGCTATTGTTGAGTGTAGATACCCTGGTTGTACTTGCCTGCTATGTGCGAATGACTCTAATTGGCACGTGAATCGTCCGTGCAGTTATTATCTGAAGTGAGGGCACAAGATGCCAAATGATAGGGTTCAGATATTGGGACCCTTGAGTTGTGATTTTTCCGAGGTTCGGTACCTCGTGGATTTGACTAAAACCTGATGTAAAAGCAGTTGTAATTGCTAAGTTATTACTTGTCCTTGTTGTATATGTGATTCCGGATTTAGGTTGTGTTCCATTCACCCTTCTGTGTTATTTTATGGTTTTTCGCCGGTACTTGTTGTTTCCTCCCTTATTGAATTTACTGTATTGTTAGCCTTATTGTGTAGTCTTTATGTAGATATCATATTCCGTTGTTTCTGTACTTATACTTTTTCAGCTCATTAGACCAGTGGGTGCCTTGACTGTTCCTCGTCATTACTTCACCGAGGTTAGTCTTGATACTTACTGGGCACCACTGTGGTGTGCTCATACTATAATTCTGCACCTTTTTGTGCAGATTCCAGGTATTGCGTAGCCGGTTGATCGTTAGTTAGCAGTGCGGATTGATGTTGTGGAGACTCAAGGTAAAACCTTCTACAGCGTTCGCGGGCTTCGGAGTCACCGTCCTGTTTTGTTCATACACTGTTTTATTATTTCTGAACAATTGTATTTAGAAGTTATAGTAAAAATTCTGTACAGCTTATGACTTGTACTATCGGGTTTTAGGAATATGTTTATTTTATAAAGAATTCATTTCAGAAATTATTAGATGTTATTTATAATTGTTGTTATTCCGTAAATGTTAGGCTTATCTAGTCTTTAAGACTATGTGCTATCACGATAACCAACGGAGGGAAAATTGGGTCGTGACAGCAAATGAAGAACTATATCCTGGATGTAAGAATTTTAGCAATCTGTCCTTTTTGTTGCATATGTATCGTATAAAATGGATGTTCAAATGGTCGAATGAATCTTTTAATTCATTGATTGGATTAATGAAAGATGCGCTGCCTAAAGGAGAAAAATTGCGTTCTTCTTTTTATGAGACCAAAAAGATAGTTGAAGGCTTGGGCTTAAAGTATGAAAAAAATTCATGTTTGTCCCAACGATTGCATGCTTTTTAGAAAAGAATTTGCTAATAAGAATGTTAATGAATGCAAAGTTTGTGGGGATTTTAGATGGAAAAATGATGCTAGAAAAATTCTAGCCAAAGTCCTAAGGTGTTTTCCTTTAAAACCAAGGTTACAGAGATTGTTTATATCATCAGAAACTTCTAAAGCAATGCGATGGCATCATGAAGAGCGCAACAAAGATGGAGTTTTATGTCATCCTGCAGATTCTGAAGCTTGGAAAAATTTTGATAATAAATATCCCGAATTTGTTGGAGATCCATGCATTGTGCACCTAGGATTAGCTTCTGATGTGTTTAATACATTTGGCACAATGCGAACTGCTCACAGTATATGGCCAGTTATTTTAATGCCATATAATCTTCAACCATGGATGTGCATGAAACAAGAGTTCTTTATTTTGTTTTTACTTATTCCTGGACCAAAAGCGCCTGGCAACAATATTGATGTCCTTTTAAAACCTTTAATATAAGAGTTAAATGAATTATGGGATGTTGGGGTAGAAACATACGATGGCTCTACTAACGAGGTATTTCAAATGCGAGCAACTCTCATGTGGACTATAAATGATTTTCTAGCATATGGTACTCTCTTTGGATGGTGCACTTATGGTCAGTTTGCATGCCCTTCTTGTAACATAAACACTCAATCTAGAAGGCACACACATGGTAGAAAGTTTTGTTACATGGGGCCTCGATGCTTCTTGAAGTCGGGACACAAATATCAAAATGATGTAAAATCGTTTCATGGGAATAAAGAAACAAGACATGCATCTTGTCCACTATCTGGGTCACTAGTGTTGAATCAAGTTAAAGATATAAAATCTACTCTCAGCCAATCCAGTGAAGGGGTAAGTGGAGTGATGAAAAATACATGGAAAAAGAGGAGTATCTTTTTCGATCTTCCTTATTGGAAGTCTAACTTGGTGCACCATAATCTTGATGTGATGCACATAGAAAAGAATATGTGTGATAACTTAATTTATACATTATTGGATCTTGGTAAAAGGTCTAAAGACAAGTTAGAAGCTCGATTGGACATGAAAGTGATGAAAATAAGACCAAGTTTATGGCCTCAATATCGAGCTAGTGGGAAAGCATATCTTCCTCCTACTTTTTTCACGATGTCTCAGAATGAAAAGGAGTTGTTTTATGAAGTACTACAAAATTCCAAGTTTCCAGATGGCTATGCGTCTAATATCTACGTTGCATTTGCAAACGAAAGATATTTGGGCTAAAAACTCATGATTGTCATGTTATAATGCAAGAACTTGTTCCTCTTGACTTGCGAGATCAGTAGATAAATGAGTCAGTTCCATTTTAATTGAACTATGCACATTGTTTCGTGTTTTGTGTAGCAAAGAACTAAAACTAGAAGAGTTAAAGCTAGTTGAAGAAAAAGTTCCAGAAACATTGTCTACTATGGAGAAACGTTTCCTCCCAGGATTCTTTACTATTATGATACATTTGGTAATTCACTTCGAAACTGAGGATAAACATGTCTGCCAGTACATTATCGTTGGATGTACCCAATTGAGAGGTATGAAGAATATCACTGAATCTTTATTATATATCTTTAGTTGTTAAATATTATAATATCAAACTAATATCATTATTTTATTCCATAGGTATTTGGGTATATTAAAATCATATGTTCGTAATCGTGCATGTCCAGAAGGTTCTATAGCAGAAGTATACATAGCAAATGAGTGTATGGCATTTTGCTCACGATATTTGGAGGGTGGAGATTCGAGGTCGTATTGTTCAAGAAAATGCGGTGATGAAATTGAGCATGAGACTAATAAAGAAGAATGTCGTTTTCCAACTGTTGGTGAGTCGTACGGTGGAGTAGATGTATTTGAGTTGGATGAGAAAACATGGTTGCAAGCACATCGACATGTGCTTTTCAATTGCGAGTCAGAAGTGGTTGAGAATTATAAAAAGTAAATGTTATATCTATTATTTAATATATGTGTATTAATTATTTGATAACAAATTCAATATATGTGAATTACATGAATAGGGAACATATTGCTGAAATTAAGAGATCACATCGTAAGCGTCGTTTGACACAACATCAACTTGATCGTGTGCATTTCGATACATTTCATGAGTAGTTAAGTAGTAGGACTAAGTTATTGGTTACATTAAATTATTGTCCTTGTAGAGATATCCACATTTATAGTTGTATCTTTTATTTGGTTAGGTAAAGGAGTTAAAAAGCCACATTTAACATGTTAAATGATGTTAAAGTTGTTGCAAAAGGGCCTAGTTATATCGCAAAAAGATTTAATGCATTCGATGTAAATAATGGGTATCAGTTTTGAACGAAGCAAAGTGAAGAATTTAAGGTGACACAAAATAGTGGTGTTATGGTTGTTTCAAAGACCGAAGATTATGCAAGTACAAGTGACAATGCTCCAAATTCTGCAAATATCACATATTATGGCAGATTGAATGATATTGTGGAGTTAAACTACTATGAAGAATTTAAGGTTGTCTTATTCAAGTGTGACTAGGTTGATATAACCAAATGTAGAGGAGTTAAGGAAGATTACTTGGGTTTCACACTTGTGAATTTCTCACGCCTAATAGACTCTGGCGATCGAGAACATCATGAGCCCTTTATTTTTGCAGAACAAGCTCAACAAGTAAAATTTATACAAGATCCTCAAGATCATGAATGCTTTGTCCCTAGGTTAATTAAACCTCGAGATATTTTTAATATGTGAGAGGAAAATAGTTTGCAGTTTGAGTCATTAATGCGGACTGATGCCACTGATTTGGCTCTCTTAAAAAAGGGTCGTGTTCCAGAAGATGAGTATAATGATTGGGTAAGAAATGGTATCGATAGGATAGTAATTGATACAAGCGTACATTCTCAAGCTTCTCTAAATGATGGTAAACCGAATGTTGAGAGAGAAAATGACATTGAAAATGAATGTAATTTTGAATAAGATAGGTAGAACTTATAGAGTATTTTTCTTACAAGTGTTATTTAAGAGCTTGTAGGGATTTTTTAATACAAAATTTGAATAAATATACTTTCTGCTTTCAATTTTAGTCATTTTATAGAAGATGCATGTTAGTCAACTATGGATTTTCCATGTTTGTATTGGTTGATTATTAGTTGAATTGAGTGAATTCTTTGTGCTTTCTTTTACTTATATTTTGCTGATGGTAGACCTTGTACTGAAATATGCTAAGGTGTTACTATAATTGGACAATAGTTTTTGCTGGTGCATCAATACCTTTTATCTCTTGAACTATCTATGTCGCAAGGCTTTGTTTGTGTTCACGAATTGCTATTCATTTATTTTTCACAGCTTGAGATGAGGACAATGATTCCTCCTATTTTGCGTGTGACCTGCTGATTGGTTGGAGTTAATTTGGTACTGGTATAACTTAATGCAGCTAGATAGTTTCTTTATTTTGAAAAAGAAGTATGCAAAGTAGAGGTCACAACCGACTGGTAATTGAGCAAGATGAAGACGAAGATGTGAGACCTTACATTGAGCACTTGATGAATGGTCAAAACTATTCTAGAGCTCAGCCATATATTGAGGATTTGATGGATAGTCAGAACTACTCTGATGCCCAAGCACGTGATGGTCAATCTATTAGTTGAATAGTTCTGATGGTGGCACTAAGATTCAACATGATGAAGATTCAGGTAATGCTTCTGTAGTATTGCAATATGATTATGTATAACATTAGATGATAGCTTTCATTTGCTATATTAAAAAGCAGCAGTTGAAATCAATAGAAGGTAATTGTTGTTTTTATATGAATTACTGAAAGATTATTGTGCAACCAAGCCATTTTATTTTACTTGAGTTATGACTGAGAAACCTTATAGTGTTGGATACAAACTTTGTCGCCTTCCAATGAAATGTCACGATCCAAAAATCAACCGTCGTGATGACGCCTATCGTAGAACTAGACAAGCCACTACTCAGCATAACAACACGGTAAAAACATTGAAAATAAAGACAGAAGCAATTAATATTGAAGAAAGCCTTTTGGAAACCGAAATAATCCGAAATACGATACAGTCTATCCCAAAACCAGGGTGTCACAGAGTATGAGCATCTACATCGGAATACAGTCTACTACAATATATAGGGAATAAAACTAAAGTACAATTAGAGATAAAGAAGAAGAGTCAAGGACTGCGAACGCCATGCAGCTACCTCGATAGTCTCCAAATCCTGACTCCTCAATCAGCCCGCCGTGACTCGAAGCACTTGGATATGCACACGAGGTGCAAGGTGTAACGTGAGTACAACCAACTCAGCAAGTAACAAGTCTAACCTTTGAATTGAAAGGTATTGATGAACTCAACCGCTACAGTTATAATAGAAATAATAGTGCAGAAATATAGGCATGTTTTCAAATTAAATAGATAGTTCAAAACAGTAAAATAGATCAAATCTGAACAACGTGAAGGATATAACTCTTCAACTTCTATATGCCAATGCACATACTATATGTGATGCACCATGCTGACAGTCTCATGTGCTCACGCTCTCAAATACTCAACCACTCGGTATTGTATACAACCCATATGGTCCAGGGAAGATCCGTCCCAGAATATATATATCACTGACCCTCAGTCACTCAGTACCGAGGAAGGCCAATTCGGCCGGTGGAGAAGATCCATCTCTACGTATCAAATTCTTCGGACAAGATCCATGTCCAGGGAAGATCCATCCTTCAATAGTATCAACTGCGCTAATTGGGGGTGTGTACAGACTTCGGAGGGGCTCCTTCAGCCAAAGCGCTATCATAATCAATATAATCGCTGCGACATGTAGCCCAATCCCATAAAGGTCACTTATAATCAAGCTCTTAGCCTCACTCAGTCATCAATGTCTCCAGTCTCACTCACGGGCTCACAATGTCATGAAACTAGATCGGAAACAATGATATGATGTATCAACAAATAACAACAAGGACTGATATATGATATGAAATGCATGAACATGACTGAGTACGAAATATAGTGAAATCAGTAAGGTGACAATAAGAAATGACTACTATGGGTCCCAACAGTACCAGCATAAAGCCTAAATATGATATCTAGCATGATCGACAACTCAATTACTTTATCACATGATAAAAACACGGATTTCAACCAAATAGAACCACTACACAGTGCCGTGGAATCAACCAGGTCACAATTCTCACGACGCACGCCCACACTCCCATCACTTGGCATATACGTCACCTCAATACTAATTACATAACACATAACTCGAGGTTTCGAACCCTCAGAACCAAGTTTGAAAGTATTACTTACCTTAATACGGGCAAAACTCTACTCCAAAATGCCTTTGCCTCTCAAATCGGTCTCCAAACGTCTCGAATCTAGCCATAATCAGTACAATATAATTAATATTGGCTAAAGGGATCAATTCCACAAGAAAAATACTAAATTATAGCCAAAAATACGAAATCGGCTCAACCCGCCCCCTAGGCCCACATCTCGAAATACGATAAAAGTCACAAAACCCGAAAGCTCATTCACTCAAGAGTCTAACCATACCAAATTTACTCAACTACGATAACAAAATTTCATTCAAAACCTCAAAAATCTAACTCATGAACTCTTCCTCTTTTCCCCTAATTTTCCACCCTAAATCACAAATTAGATAATGGAATTAAAGACATAATCATGAAATTTAGCTAAAACCAAGTAAGAATCACTTACCCCAAACAACTCTTTGAAAATCCCTTCAAGAATCGCCCAAAATCTGTTGCTTTTAGCTCAAAATATGAAAAATGGGTTCAAACCCTAGGTTTTGAAATTTAACACTGTTGCCCAGATATCCTTCATCGCAAACGCGACCCAACTCTCGCGTTCGCGTAGACCAATCTGCCTGCCTCTCAATTTAACACATCGCGAACGCGACCCAACTCTCGCGTTCGCATAGACCAATCTGCCTACCTCTCAATTTAACACATCGCGAACGCGACCACTGCTCCGTGAACGTGAAGCTTTGCCAACACCTCTCTTCGCGAACGCGACCCCTACCCCGCGAACGCGCAGGCCAAGGGTCTGGGGTCCCCAGCTACCTCACTCCTCTTCGCGAACACTTTACATTTCTCGCGTTCGCGATGCCTCCACTGACCACACCTTCGCAAATGCAGGCTCCTCTTCACGAACTCGAAGAAACTTCCATCAGTCTCCAAGTACACTTCGCGAACGCTTAAGAGAAAACCAAATTAGCCAAAAACCAGCAACTTCAGCTATTTCACCAACTCAAACCAAGTTTGTTAACCATCTGAAATCAACTTGAGGCCCTCAGGACCTCAACTAAACATACCAACAAGACCTAAATCACGATACGAACTTAGTCGAATCCTCAAATCACCTCAAACAATATCAAAAACACGGATTACACACGATTCAAGCCTAACGAACTTTGAAATTTCTAAATTTTACAAACGACACCGAAACCTATCAAACTATGTCCGATTGACCTCAAATTTTGCACACAAGTCATTAATGACACCACGAACCTACTCCAACTTTCGGAAATTCAATCTGACCCCGATATAAAAAAGTCCACTTTTGGTCAAACTTGCCACAATTCCAACTTTCGCCATTTCATGCATAGTTCTACTACGGACCTCCAAATCACATTTCAGACTCGCTCCTAAGTCTAAAATCACCTAACGGAGCTAAAATAACCATCAAAATTCAAATCCGAGGTCGTTTACACATAAGTCGACATCCGGTCGACTTTTCCAACTTAAATTTTAAATTAAGAGACTAATTGTCTCAATTCACTCTGAAATTAATCCGGACCCGAACCAACTAACCCAGTAAGTCATATAACAGCTGTAGTACATAAAAGGCGCAGAAAATGGAGGAACGAGGCTACAACTCTTGAAACGACCGGCTGGGTCGTTACTTGAAACAAGAAATGCCTTCCAATGAAACAAGAAATCCTTTTCTTGTAAACCTATTATGTTAACTCATAGCGCATTCAAAATGACATCAAAATCAATTATGATCTTGCTTCTTCATTGACAGTTATTCGTATCTTGCCCAGATAAATCATCCCCTTTGTTTCTGCTTTGTGGTTATTACTAGAGAGATATTTTAGGCGTAAAAGATGATAGTGGTGGTTAAGTTGTTTTTGGTGGCAAAGTTCTAAAACAGAAAGGTGGGATCACACTTCATGTTGTTTATATGAAGTATACAGAAGTTGAATTTTGCTCCCTTACACTTGACATGTGACTTTTACCTTCAATCACTGCAATGGAGGACGTCACTGCTAACCATATTCGAATGATCACAGATTTACTCTTCTTTTCATGCAAAGTTCAGTTATGAGTGTCTCAGTCCCCCCCTTTTCCTTTTTGTTCATTTCTTATCTTTAAAGTAGCTCGCTGATTCAGTCCCCCCCCAACTAAAGCTTATAAACTTGAAGTATCATTTTAGTTACGAGAACATATTTGTTTACCTCGAAAATGGTTTCAACAATTAAATGTGATTTGTGGTTCTAAAAGTATGTGATTTATGCTAATACTAGTTAATAATCAAGAGATAATGGGTGTAAGTAAGGAGAAATGATAGTCAAACCAATGTTGTCAAAGGGCTGGGGCCTCGAGTTCGATAGTCTCGAGGTCGGTCGATAACAGTGGACTATGAATAATAAATGAAGAACAATAAAGCTGAGAAATAATGTTAAGCACGTTAAACGAGAAAAGCTGAATAGAATATTCTATTGCAGTGAATTGTATGTGTTTTACAAATGATTGGGATCCCCTTTATATAGGAGGAGAAAACCCTAATATGGTACATTTCTATTTCTGACAAAGAATACTATTGGTACAGTTGTATAACGGTTTAGTACGGAGTTGTACTATTTCTTACAAATCATATCTATCCTAACCACGTGTCCTTGGGAATTTCCCGTTTTTTCTTGACTGTCATCGATTTGGCATTGCCTCGAGGTAGGTTGCGATGGGTCCTCGATGTGCCTTCTCGAAGTGTATGTTCCGGGATCGATTCGAACTTTACTTCGAACTCCTCGAGCTCGAGCTCGAGCTCAGGCTCGACGCAACAAAGACCTCGAAATCGGGCTCCTCCGATTTCGGCCGTATACAATATTGAAATCTTTACGAGTCAAAGAACATATTTAATCCTTTTCTTGTACACATATTTTGTTAGCAAATGTATACATATTCTGTTAACTCATACCAGACATTCAGACTTAAGATAATATAGAACAGTAGAGTTCTGCTCTCTCTTCCAACATTAGATCAGTTCTTGTGGTGCCCTTGACATCATCCGTCTGATATTCAAAAATTTTAAAAAGAGGTGCCATATCTGGTTTGTGTTCTGTGAGATTTTTGTTGGTTTTGTATATTTAACAATGTGAGATTTTATTGCTTTTATATGTTTTGTAAAGTTGATTAATTCTACGGGGCTAACAGCCAGTGGCGAAGCCACATGATCACAAGGGTCGTCGAAAAATTGTACTGTGTATATAAGTAAAATATTACGTTTTAGAGGTATATAACACATATTGAACATACTTTGTCAGGAATTTTTTTTCACTTCTTTCAAGTTTGAATACCCTTGAAAAAATCCCTAGTTTCGCCGTTGCTAAGAGCTCTGTTAGTTGTTGATTTCCATGAGTTTGAGAACAGTCATGGTGGCTAGGATGTGTGAACTTGGCCGAGTTTGTTCTTAACTAAAACCATTGCTAATGCTTTAGTGCCACTGACCATCTCAAGATCAATTTCTTGTCCATCTGAATATTGTTTTCCATATATTCATGTCTTGCATTGAGCAACCGTGTCTAAAGCATTTTTTGCAATGCGAAACTATTTTGAGGATTCATCATGGAGAGGGAGGTGGAGTAGCCATGACCCATGAATCTTGTCAGAATTTTATTTTCTTTCCATTTCCTAAGTTGAATCTGATAGCAGCGTCAACTCCCCAACTACATTAACCAATTAAAACACTGCTGGAATAAGAAAGAAGAGAAAGATCATGGACTTGACTTTAATTTTACTTTTTTTCATGAAGCGTAACTACAGATTAGGAAGGTAAATTGTGTCAAAACAATAGCATTAGTTAAGGATGTTTGTTTTTTGTTCACTTTAGTAATACAAGGATGTACCTTAGATTTGAGCCATAGCTCAAGGATGTTTTCAGCTAAAAACTCGAAAAATCTATATAAAGTCCATTGTGTCTGCATCTTCTGGTTGTGTTGCAAATTGTGAAACTAACACAACTTCATTATTAGGATCTGTTGCTTGCTTCCTTTCATGAGCACTTTGTTGTAATTCCTTGATATTGTTATGATATTTATAGTAATATTCCTGCTTTGGTAGTCTCTTTCAGTAGCGTAAAGTATTTGGAGTTAGAATTCTTCAAGTCACCAGATGATTCAAATTTTTTTCATTCTAGGTAATTCAGAAGCAAAAAAAGTTCATGGACCTACATAACTAAAAGATATTTAGAAACTTTCACCAGGGAAGACAGTTGAGGTGTCGTTTAATAATCATAACCAAGCTATTGGGAAAGAGGGTCGAAAACTTGCTAGCTTTCTAGAAATTATTGCTAGAAATCCAGAGCTAACACCTCTACATGTAGATGAGTGGAGAAATTTTGACAAAAAGGAAAAGAAGAAATTAATGGATTTTATGAGAGTATGGAGTAGTAGTAGTAGTAGTAGTTGTTGTTGTTGTTGTTGTTGTTGTTATTATTATTATTATTATTATTATTATTATTAGTATTATTATTATTTTGTTGACATGCTCAATCTTTTATACATGATGTTATCTTCTAAATATTGGCTTTTATTTTTTCAGAAAAAGTTCTCTATCTCAAAACGTGGAGAAGCGTGGGTCTTAAATGTCACTAGGAAAGAAATGAAAAAATTACAAGTGCGAGTTAAATGGTGAGTATATGCCAAAATATAAGACTAAAGAAGCTTTATTAAAAATAGACCAAGTCGCATACCGAGGGATAAATGGAGTGGCCTAATTGTCTCTTATTGGCTTCTAATAAAGCTAATGTATGAACCTTGAAAATTCTCCTAGTCTGCTCATTTTCATAGCGTTTTGATTTTAGTTATGCTCAATTTTTATTTATAATTTATAAGATATAGTTTTAATATTTCAATGACAGAGAAGTACCCAAGCTAATAGAAACAATACGGCCAAGCAAACAATGCCTCACACAGGAGGATCCAAAAGTACTGCTACCTTGATGAATGAGCAGGTAAACTTGTGAAAATTACAAACTATAATATTTTAAACCTTTTTTTGTCACGCATATATGATATCATTTTTAATGTATTAGGCTGTAAATGGGATTTAGCTTGCACAAGCAGAAATTTTCTTATTGACTCATAAAAACATAAGGATGGTAGGCCACTGGATGATGATTCTACCAAGACAGTCGTAAGATTTATTCTTTCTTTTATTTATTTTTGGTTTAATGACTCCGTCAAACAATGTGCATTTTTTCCTGCTCATGAATTCCAAAATGGATTTATTGTGTATTCTATGGTAAGGAAATGATAAATGAAAGGATGAATAATAATGAGAGATCTACTGAGCAACCTCCTGGTAGTGTTGCTTCGGAAGGCGGTGTGTATTCCTAGGTGTTGGGAAATGAAAAAATTGAGTATGTTCGTGGTTTAGGACTTGATTTAACTCCTTCTATTCTATGGAGTAGAAAGTCTTCCTAGGAAATATTATTGCGGATGATTCTTCTAATGAGGTTATACAAAAGTTAGAACAGAAGATAATCGAGTTAAAAGAGAAACAAAATGAAGAAATGAATATGATGAAACAAAATCAGGAGATGATGCAATCAGAATTACTCCAAATGAGACAACCCATGCGCAAATATGCTCCTGATGCATCTATGCCTCACAGTAGCAATGGCACCTCAGGTGAACAGGTAACTCCATTTCATAAGCTTTAGACAATTTTAATGAAATTCTAATAGTATAAACGTATTGTTATCTAACATGTTAATATTTATTAGATCCCTGATGCCAATAGTGGACATGAATGAGTACCACAAAAATCAAGGATGCCTAGTGTTGCTGAAAATGTTGAACCTTCTCATGGTACTACTCATCTTGCTTTTATATTTTCCTCATTGTTGTTGATGTCGCAAAGGTTTTGATAACTTTTAGAAGTACAAGACACACTAACATGTGTTGAAAAGTTTTATTACAGCCTGCCTAAGAGTTTCCTTCTTGTAAACAAGGAAAGAAAGTTTCAAACAAATTTAAATATATTAGCTTTGTGCCATTTAAGTTTTTCTTTTTTGATAAGTTTTTAGTTCTAATTAAATTTCTTACAATGGTTTTCTTAAAATATATTCTCCATACATCTTTATTAACGGAGTGATCCACATCTTTACTCCTAGTTAAGTTCTAAACACGTTTGCTATAGGTTGTTGAGTATGGAAATTTGTGGAAGGTTGTTCTACTTATTACCAGCGACAAACCATGTGTAGAGATTGTGTGAACTTCGTTGGAGACGGATGATATTGTTTTGAGAAATGTTAAGTGCCAAAGTAGTTGTGTTCTTTTATAGTATCATATTACATATGTGTTCCCTTGGATGCTTCTTGCCTTTATTGTATACGGCTAAAATCGGAGGACCCGATTTTACGATCATTATGGAATTCAGAAGGCTCGAAGGTTCAAGTTTTGGCATCGAGGGGACATATTGAGGGTTCTCGACCCGAAACAGTGCAGATCGAAGACCATCATGGAAAGAAGGGAAATCCTCAAAAGGCACGTGGTTAAAGTTTTCCAAGTACGTAAAATAGTACAGGCCCGTACCGTGGCATTAAATGGATGTACCCAACATCTCTTTTGTAATAATTACACATTTACTATGTTGGGATTCCCCATCATATATAAAGGGGACCCTTATCACTTTGTAAGGCACATGATACTCAATATACAAGAATAAGAACATTCTCTTCTCTCCATCTCAAACATTTCTCTATAATTGTTTCATTGATTTATTGTCTTTCATTTATTATGTTTATTAATTGTTCTTCGTTTATTACTCACTATTGATCATAAAGAGGCCATCTTCGAGGCCTTCGATACTGTCGAATCATTTCAACCGCCCCTTATCAAGCTCTCGAGCTCGACCTCGATGCCTATTTCAACCAAGCTCGAGGCCCCATTTCCCAGCTGCTCGGTTTGGACAATCTCATCATCCTTCGCCCTTACCTCATTTTCTTACTTCTCACTTAACATTTATTGCCTAAACAACTGGTATTAAAATAGATCACGTACTTTTAGAATCACAAATTCAAATATAATTGTAATTACCATTTTCAAGGTAAACAGTTTGGCGCCCACCGTGGGGCTAAAAATAATAGTGATTGTTTTAGTGCTGATTTTCTGAAAACGCAAGTTATTCTTTACGCTTTTTCTTGTCCAAGAATCTTCGATTTCAGGTCCAAAAATGTCTAACTTAGTAAATGCACATGAAAACAACGGCCTTGAGGATCATGGGGAGAGCGATGCAGCTGCTTCAGGCACCAGTATACCACCGCAAAACCCTAAAGGGGCAGCAATACAAATCCATGTTGATGAAGGCTCACGCAATGCTCGACATGTCGATATAAACTCTCATACAGACGGAAGTGTGCGCGAGGGGGACCAACATGAAGCATAGAGGGACCCTGCTCAAAGGGAAAGAGAATTTAGCCTTCACGTCATTTTTGAGATGTTGCAAGCACAACAAGTGGCCATTGCTCAGCTACAAAGTCATCAAAAAACTCCAAGCACAGCGCCACCGTAAACGGCCCCCCAAGGTGAACAGACACCGGAGAGGTCGAGCAACAACGGGTCAATGGCCGACCCCGCTATTATGAATATGCTCGAGGACCTCACAAAGAGGATTGAATCAGGCGAAAAGAAGATAGAAGCCAACGACAAAAAGGTGGAGACCTATAACTCGAGGGTGGCGCACCGCCGATTCTAAAGGGTGTAGATTCGAAGAAGTTCGTGCAAAAGCCAGTCCTATCGAGTGCGGCTCCGAAGACCATCCCGAAGAAATTTAGAATGCCCGATCTCCCAAAGTATAACGGAACCTCAGACCCCAATGAGCACATTACTGCTTACACTTAGGTCGTGAAAGGGAACGACTTAAAAGATGACGAGATTGAATCCGTCTTGTTGAAAAAATTTGGAGAAACGTTGTCCAAATGAGCCATGATGTGGTATCATAACCTACCCCCGAATTTGATAGACCGGTTTGCCATGATGGCGGACTCCTTTGTGAAGGCACATGTTGGTGCCATCAAGGTCGCTACAAGGAAATCTGACGTCTTCAAAATCAAACAAAGAGAGAACGAGATGTTGAGGGAGTTCGTATCCCGCTTCAACTGGAACGAATGGAATTACCGGTCTCTGACGATTGGGCGATGCAAGCCTTCACATAGGGCTTGAATGAACGAAGCTCATTAGCTTCGAAACAGATGAAGCAAAACTTAATTGAGTACCCCGTCGTAGTTTGGGCAGATGTACACAACAGGTGTCAATCGAAGATCAGGGTCGAGGACGACCAATTGGAAGCCCCCTCGGATTCGGTGTATCCTAGCAGAGTCTTAGCAAAAGAATCGAGGCTTCCAGAAAGAGAGCCAAGTCCAAACAAAGAAAAGGTATCAATCGTACATAGAGAATCGGAGAAATATCCCAAGGCATAACATACCACGAAGTGATCAAAGGATGGACCGAGGCCAAAATCCTCTGGGACTCATAAACAAAGTAGGGTTCGACAGGCACATAAGGCTGATAGAGGCACCCCGGCTATCTGAGTACAATTTCAACATTGATGTTTCAGATATAGTATTGGTCATAGGTAAAATCAAAGACACCAGATGGACAAGACCCGTACTATCAGATCCTTCGCAAAGGAACCCTAACTTGATATGCAAATTTCACGGTACGCACGGCCATAGGTCCGAGGACTGCAGACAGCTCCGAGAAGAGGTGGCCTGACTGATTAGCAAAGGGCACCTTCGAGAGTTCCTCAGATACCGAGCCAAAAACCAATTCCGGGAAAGAGAGGCAAACAGGAAAAATGAAACAGAAGAACCATAGCACGTCATCCACATGATTATTGGAGGAGTCGACGTCCCCTAGGGACCCATTTTCAAATTAACAAAAGTATCCATCACCAGGGAAAAGCGAACTCGGAGCTACATATATGAAGATTCTCTTACATTCAGCGAAGAGGACATCGAGACCTTGTCTCAACCTCATAATGACGCACTGGTAATTTCTTTTCTTTTGAATAAATTTCAAGTTGAACATGTGCTCGTGGATCCAGGTAGCTCGGCCAATATAATTAGGTCAAGGGTGGTAGAGCAACTCGGGTTGCTTGACCAGGTCGTGCCCGCCTCCCGTGTCCTCAACGGATTCAACATGGCAAGCAAAATAATGAAAGGGGAAATCATCCTCCCAGTCAATGTGGCTGGTACAATTCAAAACCCATGTCATCGAAGGTGACATGAGTTACAACGCATTGCTCGGAAGGCCATGGATTCACAGTATGAGGGTGGTGCCGTCAACCCTTCATCAAATGATGAAGTTCCCTACGAAGGATGGAATAAAAATAGTATATGGGGAACAACACGTAGCGAAAAAAATATTCGCAGTACACGATGTGGAACCGACGCCGGCACCTTCTACATCGAAGGAGCCAAAAAACAAGCAAGTAGCCAAGTAGCAATCACAGACTGCATCCTCGATGAACGATTAAAGGACCGTACCGCATCCTCAGAATGAGTAGAAGGTGCCAAAAAACAAGCAAGTAGCCAAGTAGCAATCACATACTGCATCCTCGATGAACGATTAAAGGACCGTGCCGCGTCCTCAGAATGAGTAAATGAAGCATATTGAGGCTTGAACGCCACCACAATTAAGTTACAATCCTCTTCCTCTTTCCTTCACGTTTTACACTAACTTATGTGCAGGTTTTCGATTGAAAAGAATCAGAGCACCCTCCAGCTCGAAGGCCTTAGGTTTTAAAGCATGTGTTGCGCTCTTTTTCCCTTACGTCAGATTTTATCCCAAATAGGTTTTACCGACGAGGTTTTTGATGAGGCAACACCCATATGCTACCTAAGGAGAACTCACCAAGTATTCAAGGCTTCTCTTCGATCAACCTCAAATACTGAGGGGCATCCCCCCTGGAGATCACTGAAACATGCCAAAGAGGGTCTGACAGGAGAACAATGTATAGGACCAAATGGTCGAATGAACCGTGTCCACATAGAATGATTGAACCTTCGACGGTGAAAAATGTGTACTTGTACCAATTAATCGGAGAAGAAATCTTTTATCATCAAAACACTTCGCGCGTCAAAGAAGTTTGCTATTTTCACAAGAAACGGCCCAGGGCCAAAAGTTTTCCAAACGCTCGGGGACTGTCCTCGGCGGTCACCCCATCGATTCACCAAAAACTCGAAGCCATAAGACCTCAGGGCCGACAACTTCAAGTTTGTAAGCCCTCATGAGGCAGTGTAAACAACGTAAGCCCTCCATGAGGCAATATCAACAATCTAAGCCCTCAACGAGGCAACATTAAAATTATAAGACCTTAAAAAAGGCATAACCCTGACTTGGGGACTGTCCTCGACACTCACCCCATCGAATTACCAAAAACTCGAAGTCATAAGACCTCAGGGCCGGCAACTTCGAGCTCATAAGCACTCCATAAGGCACCAATGTAAGCCATCCACGAGGGAACATCAAAATTGTAAGACCTCAAGCAAGGCATGTACAAATTTGCAAGACCTTAAAAAGGCATAATCCCGATATCAAAGTCAAGGCTATATATTCGAACTTGTAAGACCCCTAAAAAAGCATATCCTCAATATAGACGCCGAGACTATCTCACTCGGGGACTAAAAGGCTACGGCCAAATACAATGACCACCGTCATATGGCAACGTCCAAACTAACGCAACTCGGAGACGTCCGACTGTTGCCATAAAATCACAGGCCTCCAATTACTTCGAGAAAACTTAGAAAAGAACCGGTTAAAGGTCATACCGACCCAATGCGTAAGAGCCCAAGTCGCCAGCCTAAAAAGCCTCAAGGCCGATTCAAAAACCCGAGGGTCGATGAGCTCGAGTCAAAACCCGACTCGGAGACTGATCCCGAAACGGTTAACTAAAGCGCCTAAGGGCCAAATGTGTAAGAGCCCAAGTCGCCAACCTAAAAAGCCTCAGGGCCAATTCAAAAACCTGAGGGTCGATGAGCTCGAGTCGAAACCTGACTCGGAGACTGAGCCCGAAACGGTTAACTAAAGCGCCTAAGGGCCAAATGCGTAAGAGCTCGAGTCGCCAGCCAAATTAAAGGGCAAACCAACCCAATGCGTAAAAGCCCACGGGCCAGCCTAAAAAGCCTCAGGGCCAATTTATAACCCCAAGGGTTTCATCTCGAAGTCTAATTCATCGGGCTAATTATCGACAAGCAAATCAGAAAAATCAAAGAAACTTTCATATATACAAATATGCATTTATATACATGTGTATTACAAATATGCATTTACAATGATCCCACATGAGTACTTACAAAGAACAAGGAAGGAAAACTTAGTCTTCCTAGGGACCAGCTCCCTCGGAAGCCTTCAAATATCAGCATCAGCATCGGAAGAAAGGAAAAATTTGGCGTCGATCTCATCCGCCTTGGCCTGCTTTATCTCTTCCGAGAGATTAAAGCCCCTAGCATGAATCTCTTCGAGCGTCTCCCTACGAGACCTACATCGGTCATACTTATTACCCCTCCTCTCTCTGTCAAAAGCCTACGAAAAAGAAGCGTCAATTCAAAAAATGAAAATACAAAAATGAAAAACCAAAAAAGCCAACCGAAACACACCTTGGAACAGAGCCGCTGAGCCTCCTCAAAAGTCGAGCATGCGTCTACCGTCCTGGCCCCATCAGTCCCAGTTGAACCACTTTCGGCAGGGGCATGATCACTCGAGACCCCACTTGGTTCCAGCGACCCCCGGACCCGAACTTCCCTCGAAGTACCTTCGAGGGCAGACACAGATGATAGTGGAAGACTCTTGCTCTTTCTCTCTCGGGGAACCTCTCCCTCAAAATTGGAGGTCTCAGGCCTAACAGAATCGGAAACCTTGGGAGGGCCCCCGGTTCGAGTCGTAGATGAAGAATCATCCTCCCGAGGAGATTTGATGTCCATAGAATGACCGGCGTATATAAAGTCCTCCTCAGTGACGGCATCTCCTTTGTGTCTCCGGGAAGGCCCCGCCTCATTAAGAATGCCCTCATCCGTAGAGGATCTTTTTCGCTTATTATCCTCCCTTGGTTCCGAAGCTGACGGGCTTTCCTCTCCTTGAAGGGACATGGTCTCACCTTGGAGAATCCACCAACACCTGTGGTGGCAGAGTTAGTACACATAAAAGAAAGCGATATTCAAAAGGCAACTACACGGCTCATACAGTGGTGCTTTGCTTTCCATCTACCCTTCGACAGATCTCGCCACTTGCGTTCATCATATGTTGAGGAATCTGCCAGCCTCCGAGTCCAGTCCGCAAGATCGGGGACCTCCTCCGGCATCCACGGGACCACTGAGAAAGAGAAAAAGAAACACTCTTATAAATCGATAAGAGTAAAGGACACTAAGGTACGACATGGTACTTATGTTTGAAGTTCCATTTTTCAGGAAATGGAAGGAACTCCGCAGGAATGATATGACGGTCCTCACTCGGAGAAATCGGCTCATCCATCCTCCATTCCGGTCATCATCATCGCTGGCAATGAAAGGTTTGGTGGACTGACGTCGTAACGCAATCAGGCCTCGACAATGCTAAGGCCGATATAATCTAATAAGGTGGCTAAGGGTAAAATCGAGCTCAGCCTTTTCGGTAAAGTACCTCAACATCAGCACTATCTGCGAAAAGGATGGATGAATCTGAGCCAGGGTGACTCGGTACCTTTTGCAGAATTCGAGCACAAGTCGGTCAAGGGGGCCTAATGTAAATGGGTACATATATACGTACAAGAATCCCTCCACATAGGTCATAATTTTCTCTTCTCGAGAAGGTATTTGCAACATCACATTTTCTCCCCATCTGCAATCTCTCCTCACGGCCTCGAGGTGGTTTTCTTCTATTGATCGAATAAACCTCGACGCATGCTCTCGATGGCTCGGGACATCGAAGGGTTTCTCTAGTGCAAAGTATTTTATCAAATCAAAACAGCTCGAGGTTAACTCGCCATAAGCTGGTGGTGTATCACCGGCCGGGCAAGAAGCAGAGGTAAGGTTTCCCTCTTCTTGGTGAACGGATTCGGGCACGGCAGCCATAACTACTCAAGCAAAGGTAAAAAGGAAGAAATGAAAATAGTTTTGCAAGATGAGAAAAGGAAGAGAACGTTGAAAAGAAAGCTGGTTTTGCTAAGTTGCAAGACTTAAAATAAAGAGGAAGCAAGTATATATATAGAACAAGCGATGACTATTCAACTACTTTAAAAGCCTATTAATTCTGACAAAGTTGTCATTGCTTTTGGGGAAGTGTACCGGCGGGGCTACCTCGGTCACTTCACGTTCATGTCACATAAATGACACTGTCACACAGCGTTCGAGGGATCGAAACTCCCATGCCGACTTAGCCTCTAGAAGGTGTACGATCTCGATGGGATCTATTATTACTAGTACGGGTTCCAAGGTCTAAAATCGAAGCTTGAAAGATGACTTTTGCGTAAGCATTGCAGGGCAAAGTTAGGGAGGCGTATAACAAAGAGATATTTTATTTCAAAAATGCATTTACAAGGGTATTTCTACAAAAATTTTCCCCGAGGGTCCCATATACAAAAAAGGAAAAAGGCAAAACAATAGGTGAATCTACTCTTCGCCTTCGCTGCTGCTCGAGCTACTTTCAGAGCCCTCATCTGACGTAGTCGGCATTGCCGATGGCCCTGGCTTCTTCGATCTCGGCAGAAAGATCGACACCCTTAGCACTCACTTCCTTAAAGGCTTGCCTCCTCGCTTGCAAGCGATCATAAGCAACTGCCCGAGCAAACTTTAGCTCGACCTTCTCGGATATCTTCCTGGCCCGGTCATTCGCGGCATCAACATCCCTTTTGTATGAAGAGACGAACTCTTCAGCCTCAGACTTGGCTGCAGATAGTGCAGCAGCCTCCTCCTGAGCATCTCAAAGAAGGTCTTGAATCTAGGATTTCTTCCCCCAAAGCGCGTCCCTCTCCGAAGCCACGGCATTATTCAGCCGAGCCAGCTCAAGGATTTTGGCGTCTTTGGTCGCAACATCCTCTCGGAGCCACTCCACCAGGGCATCCTTTTGCCTAATCTGAAAGACACGGAAAATAAGCCGATTAGAACCAAGTATGGAAATGAAAGATAAAATTATGGGTACTAGAATACCTGCTCGGTGAATTCGGCCCTCTCTTGGAGCACTCTCTCCGAGCCCGCCCGGAGGTCGATCAATTCCTCCTCTTTTCAGGCACATAGAGCCTCCAGCTCAATCGACTCCGACATAAGATTCTCAAGCTCCTCCCCACGATGAGTCAACTCATTCTTGCATCTTGGAGAAGTCTTGGTCATACAACTTCTTGACCTGCAGCACAGAGGAATAAAGTTAGAAAGAAGGAATATGAAGTTGAAGGACAGCATATTATTTCAAGAAATTCACCTGCTTTTGGAGCCTCTCGACCTCCTCGAGGGCAACGGGGGCGTCGATATCAGTCTCCTCCTTTACGTCTTTTAAATAATCTCTGAAGCTGCCATCCCCTCCGTGAGAGGCCCCCAGACCGGAAGCATTACTCTCTTAGGCGTCTCGTATCTCCCCTGGAGAGAACGACGAGCCCGATTGAAATACATCGGCAACATCGGCCTCCGTCGAGGCTTCATCTCGCCCCCAAAAATTTTTAGAAGTAGATCCCTCGAACTCACCAGCACGGACTGTGCCATGTCCGATGGGCGGCTTGGGGACTGCCCTCGAACCCTCCTCGAGGGTCTCCTCAGCACAAGGAGGGTCCGCATCGGTCGCCTCCAACTCAGCAGACGACCTCCCAACAACTCTCGAAGCATCAATGCTTCATTTTTCCCTTTGTACCAAAGGGCAGGTATCATCACACTCTTCCTCGACTCGCAGGCTCTCAGCGGCCATTGAGGATAAGACCGTAGCATCGGTCTTGGGATTCCGTTCCTTTACCTTTTTAGATTTTGGAGACTCCGCCAAGGCCTCCTTCTTCCTTTTCGTGGGCTTCTCGAGAATTGTGTTGACAACAACTTCTGCGCAGTTTTTTATGTTACACCATTTAATGCTCTGAAGAGGTTGACGTCATAATAGGGATATCGAAGAGGCAAGAAGTCAAGACCTCTTCTTATCACTCCACTCTAAGAAACACGAGGACTATCTGTATATGGCTAAAATCGGAGGACCCAATTTTACGATCATTATGGCACTCAGAAGGCTCGAAAGTTCAAGTTTTGGCATCGATGGGACATATTGAGGGTTCTCGACCCCGAAGTAGTGCAGATCGAAGACCATCATGGAAAGGAGGGAAATCCTCAAAAGGCACGTGGTTAAAGTTTCCCAAGTACGTAAAATAGTACATGCCCGTACCATGGCATTAAATGGATGTACCCGCCATCTCTCTTTTGTAATAATTACACATGTACTATGTTGGGATTCCCCCTCATATATTAAGGGGACCCTTGTCACTTTGTAAGACACATGATACTAAATATACAAGAATAAGAACATTCTCTTCTCTCCATCTCAAACATTTCTCTATAATTGTTTCATCGATTTATTGCCTTTCATTTATTATGTTCATTAATTGTTCTTCGTTTATTACTCATTATTGATCATAAAGAGTCCATCTTCAAGGCCTTCGATATTGTTGAATCATTTTCAACCGCCCCTTATCAAGCTCTCGAGCTCGACCTCGAGGCCTATTTCAACCAAGCTCGAGGCGTTTCCCAGCTGCTCGGTTTGCACAATCTCATCATCCTTCGCCCTTACCTCATTTTCTTACTTCTCACTTAGCATCTACTACCTAAACAACTGGTATTAAAATAGATCACGTATTCTTAGAATCACAAATTCAAATATAATTGTAGTTACCATTTTCAAGGTAAACATTTATCATGGCAATATGTGTACCTTTTATGATTTTCTCCACCTTTGGACTAGAAATATGCAGCCTTGGAGTGCTGGAGCTAAGTTCTTGGTGCCCCGTTAATAGGTCTTCTACTTTGTTCTTATTGGCATCTTGTCGAACATCAACATTGCTTAGCCAAAACTTCATTGCCTCTTTCTTCTTTCCCACTGCTGGTATAGAACTATTTTAGTCAATGCTCTCTAAAATACATCAACATAACATGGTAATTCCTCATCACAAGTATTACAGCTTCTTAAGATGTTGCAGGCTGCCGATATTTTGTATCTCTCCATCAAGTGAAGTGTTATGCAAATCCCTGCAACAAGAAGATCCTCAAATAAGTAACTCAAGACAGCTAAACAATGGCTATATTAAGTGATAAGGTGTTAAGATTTATGACTCTTATAGTGATTTGAGATCCAGTAAATCACCAAATGTTGGGCTAATTGACCTCAAGTCTACATCTGACAGCTCCATATACAAAATCGAACTTTAATATGTTCTGCTCCTAACACAAGTAAGACCAAGAGATAAGGAAAGGAAAATATAGTTATTGGGAAAGATCTGACATACAATGAAGTTATCAAGTTGCCTTCACATTCTATGTGTTCCCATGATTTAGGAGAGCATGAATCATCT
Organism: Nicotiana knightiana; assembly: GCA_005239525.1. Taxonomy (NCBI): domain Eukaryota; kingdom Viridiplantae; phylum Streptophyta; class Magnoliopsida; order Solanales; family Solanaceae; genus Nicotiana; species Nicotiana knightiana. The sequence goes on along the minus strand of ML433977.1, from coordinate 26,669 downwards.
TCCCAATCAAGATCTAGACCAGTTGTTAAATAACTTGTAGGGCTGAATCGGTTAAGTCCATGCTTTTAAGCATGATGTGACTTTAGAATCCTCATATTTTTTTCTACTAAACATTAGCAGCTCTTCAACTATTTTTAGTACTTGAGCATCCAGTAGAAATACCATGTCTATATGGTTCTTGGTTATTGGTCAAAGCTTCTCCAGTCGGGAAAAGTGCAAAGTTTGCTGCTTTGCGAGCAGTGATTAATTTCTGCTAGAATTTGTCATAAGGAATAGGAAGTGCTGAGAATCCATAAATAAGGCAATCACTTTAAGTTTACTTTATTATTCTTTCTTTTTTTTCTGTTTGTTCTGATCAATTTGATTGAAATGTTCATATTTCTCCGAGTTGGCATCAAAACTTTGGAGACATATGTTTGGCATCTTTAGATTTTGATTTTTCCAAGCCATTTAGATATTTTGCTACCCTACGTAGCTCTCTAGTTGACGGCATGTTATGATGTAATCCTTTAGCTAGTCAATATTTGTATCTCAGTAACTTGAGTTACTTCTTCACCTGTTTTTTACATTATACTTTATCTTTTGACACAATTATTTTATAATTTTAGGNACATACGACGTGTATTTTATCATTAAAGCACATAAAATGCGAGGTATATAATGCTTAAAATCACGAATTCTAGCCACACATCAGCCATACCGTCTGATGTTGGATAATTTAGCAGGGGAAAGATTTCAAAATGATGAAAAATTATGGAAATTATTTGAAGACCATCATTCGTCTGGATTATTTATATACTAACATTAGCTATTTAGTCCAAACAATATGTTTTAAGTTACTGTGATATTAATGTTTCGGTTTAGTACTTTCTTCTGTTTGTTAAGATTAATGAGATATATTATATTTTTTTGAATTAATATTGATATATTTTATTATTTGGGTCATATTCTGTACTAATGTAGTAACTATTATTAATTATGGCTAAACTATATATAATTGATGTAAAACAATTGCTGTTAAAGATATTTACTTTTAGCGACAATTTAGTTAAACATATTAGCCATTAGAATGGAAGCTAAAAGGGGGAAACTAAGATGTTTTCAGAAGGGATACTATGGCCATTTTAGTTTCCACAAAATAATTACCGTTAGAGATGCGAACTTTTAGCTGCAATTATTTTTAATTTAGCGGCTATAAAAAATAGATGCCAAAGAAGTATAATTAGCCGTTTTGGATTGGATTTAGTAGCTATTATAATTGCCACAAACAATTGCCCTTAAATATGCGAACTTTTAGCGCCAATTATTTTGAATTTAGTGGCTATAATAATTGACGCTAAAGAAGTATAATTAGCCATTTTGGATTGGATTTAGTAGCCATTATAATTGTCGGAAATAATTTCCGTTAAAGATAATAAATATTAGCGGCAATAAACCATACCATTTACCAGCTTTTGTAAGAAAAGCCGCTAAAGGCTTTGCCTACCTCGGTTTCAGGGGTGGCGGGTAAAAGATATAAAGGCTATTATTATTGCCGCTAAAGCCATTTTGTATTGATGCTAAAGGTCTTATTTGGAGTAGTGGATTTATTTCTTCACCACCTCTTGCATAGAAGGATTTAACCTCTTTTGATGCTCCACGCTAGGTTTGCTTTCATCCTCCAGTTGTATCTTGTGCCCACAAATTCCGGCGGGAATCCCTCGGATATCCGCTATAGTCCAACCAATGGCTTGCCTGTGCTCCCTCAAGGTATCCAATCGGTGTTCAACCTGCACATCAATCAACAAATAAGAAACAATTACGGGTAGCATTAGAGCTAAGAAATTTATACCTTAAGTGCGGCGGAAGTGGCTTGAGCTCAAGTTGTGGCGGCTCGACAATTGAAGGCTTAGCGGGAGGAGTGACTCTATTCTCTAAGTCAAGAGAAAGTTTTTTTGGTGCATAAGTATAAGACCCAATCCCTTCCAACGCATTCACGTTCCAAGTATCCTTCCATGTCCTCACCATCAAAATTCACCAAAATAGCCGCTAATGCCTCACCAGGGCATTCCTCTTCCATCTTTACCTCGACGACATCCTCTACCTCATCAACAACATATATGGCCGAAATACTCTTGCATGCATGTGGCAATTTCATAAACTTACTTGCTTGAAAGATAACTTCTTTGTCATTAATCCGAAACTTAATCTCATTCCGTTACGAGTCCATGAGTGCTCTCCCGGTAGCAAGGAATGGTCTCCCAAAGATGATAGAGATCTCTTTATCAACAGCATAATCGAGAATAACAAAGTCAGCGGGGAGGAGAAACTTCCCCACTTTCACAAGCACATCATCAACTATTCCCACCAGTCGCTATATTGAATGGTCAACCATTTTCAACCTCATACTTATAGGCCTAGGCATTCCCAATACCGCTTGCTTGTATATAGCAAGGGGAATTAAGTTGATTCTAGCCCCATTAACACAAAGGGCTCGTGCAATAGTGCATGGAATGGTGAAGGCTCCCGGGTCCTCTTTCTTTTGGATGGTGGTTGTCTCAATGATGAAGCGAACCCGATGGGTGAAGTTCACCACTTCATTTTTGGTGGTTTTATTTTTAGTGATCAAGTCTTTCAAGTACTTAGCAAAATCCGGCATCTCTTCAAATGATTCCACAAATTGGAATGTTCACCGATAATTTCTTTAATATGTCATAGAACTTCTCGAGTTTTCTATCATCAACCCTTCTAGCTAGTCTTTGGGGGGAAAAGAGGAGGAGTTCTAGGAATTTGTGCTAGAGGTTTTGGTGACTCTATTATCTTTTCCTTAACCTCTTCATGGTTCACTTCTTGAACTTTCACCTTCTTCGGGAGTCTTTCAACTTCAACAACATTTGACACCTCAACTTGTGCCTCTACTTCTTGTTCAGAATCTTTCACTTCGACCACTTGTTCATTCTCTCACCTTGAAGTAGTTTCCCGCTTCGAGTTGTAATGACCATGCAATGAGAAGTTGGGCCATTCCGACTACCTTTTGAGTTTGCAATTGTATCACTTGGGAGTGTGCCTTTTTTCCTCAGATTTTGTTCTCTTCAGAAATCCCTCATTTGCATTCCAAATTTTGAATTGATGCGGTGTGAACCCACAAGCTCGGTCATATTATTTGTTAGCATGCTTTCCAAGTTGGCCTCACTTGAAGAACTCTCCTTCCAATGTGGATAGTTAGAATAATTCCCATTTGGTGGAACATAGGGGTTTGAACTCTTATTTAAAAATTTGTTGTTGTTGTTACTCCAATTTCCTTGATTTGAACTACCTTGGTCGTTTCGCCATTGTTGGTTGCCTTGCCCTTGCGGGTTAGACCTCGATCGTAAATTTTTAAGTAAATTTTTGCTTAAAATGGGGACTTGAGTTGACCACGATCAACATTCTTGGTAAACATCTCAGATATGTGTTTTGACGATTCCCGTAGGTTTGTATGATGTCTTTGGAATTGTACGCAATTTTGGTTAGGGTCCGGGGTGACCCAAGCGCATTTCGGCGCATTTTGTGAAAAATTGTGAAAATGAGTTTTCAAGTTAAAATCATGAGTTTTGATGATCGATTCCTACTATATGATGTTATTTTGATGATTTGAGGTAGAGAGCAAGTTTATATGATGTTATTACACTTATGATCATGCTTGGTTTGGACTTAATGTTGGTGTGAATCTTAATCATTTAGATCTTAGACACTAAGTGTGTTTGTTATTTTACTTCACAACCACTTAATGGATCTAAATATGTCTGTATGATTAAGATCTATAACATAGAATTCATTTCATTAAAATGCTATCATCCACATTCATTACTAACTGCCGCCATTGCCTATCATTATCAACTACCGCCACCACCACCACCATCCTCATGTTGGGATATACTATTAACCATGCGGTTTAGACATAGTAGTTTGTTTTATTCTTTATGGAACAATTATTTACTTAATTTATCCAATTCAATAAAGTATTATTTTAAATAGATCATTTGTTACACGTGTGTCCTTTTAGTTATGTAGTAGACAATTTAGTGTATGAAGTCTTAGCTCATGCACAAAAGATTAAATTGTTGGTTCTCATAATTAATAAACTATGTTCACAATCAAAGATATTGTTGGACAAAATATCTTGATGATTGTAGCACAAGATTATAGTATAATTTATTTTGATTATGGGAGTGATTTTACTCCGACTTCTTGTGCTAGTATACTCAGTGTATATTGAACAGACCAAGTAGAGAAAAAATGTTTTTGTACTGAATATATAAAATATTTTCTCTAAATTCATTAAATGAGCTTATACTCCTAATCTTGATATAACTATTATGATCAATGTAATTTATTTATTGTTTTGATTTATCAAAAGGTACGACTCTATTTAGAGTTAGTGTATGCCTAATAGATTGGACAATAGCGAATAATAATTTGTTGATAGAATCCATGACTCGGTTCTGAGTTTGATGATACCCCTTTATGTGAGCTTATAAGTTTTCATGTGAAAACCCGACCATTGAATTTTGTATCCGTCACGTGAAATAGTTTAAGCGGAATTGTAAAGGATTTAATTAGTTGATTAAATTAAATTTTCAGTGATTTAATTTGATTAATTGGTATTTGAGATCTTAACATGGGGATTTAAAATAAGTGTTATTGAATTTTTGAAATTCATATTGAGGAGTTCAATTGCAGTTTTTTAGTTGAATAAATTGCAATTAATTATAGTAAGAATTAATTCATGCTAATTTCGAATTAATGCTATAATTGGTAGCCTCTTATTATTTCTGTGGTCCCTGCTACACCTATTAAAAACCTGAACAAAACTTGGGTAAAAAGTGACTTGGGAGAAAAGTCATCTTGTAGAGCTGGAGTGAGATTCTACTTTTAAAGGCAGAATCCTACACGTTTTTGGTAGCATAATTTCGGCCAAAAAATAAGTCTACTTAAGAAAGACAAATTTCACCTAATTACTCACTTTGAGAGTTGTATTATTTTTGCCCACCCAAAAGCAAAATCGTCCAAGGTTTTACTAGGTATAGCAGAAGACTGCAGCCCTGGGTTCTTGCTCTTTGGAAGATTTGTTCAACGATTTCAAGAGGTTAGTGCTTCTAATCTTGTGATTATAACATTGTCTAGTTTATATGTATTTGATGCCTGAATAGTATACTTGCTTCCGCTGTGCATGTTCCAACACCGCAAACACAACCGCCACCACTGCTACCACCCACCACCATTATTCACAACCATAACCACACACTCACGCACTTCAACTACCACCACTAACTACCCATCACCATCAATAACCATAACCAGCACCGCCCACCATTATAAACTAATACCACCCATTATCACCATCCTCAACCATAATCGCTATTGCTACCAATCACTACTAACTACTAACGAAAATCTTAGATTAATTAGTATTTTATTTGAATTTATGTTTATTAATTTTTAAATAAAAATAAATTTTATATATTTAAATATTTAAAAAATAAATAGTATTCAAATATTAAAATACATCTTAATATTAATATTTATATGTCTTAATCTTAATATGTATTTTAATTTTGTAATATGTAGTCGAAAGATAGGGATCGGTTTTCAAGTTTATCCAAAAGATTATATTATTATAATAACAAAATAAACACTCCACAGACATATGTCCAGTTCGGCTCGGCGCATTCGCATATAGAGGTTAATCTGCCAGAACCCAAACGTCGCCTTTTTCCGCAGACGTGTCGATGATTCGGACGCTTCAAGCTCGTCTGGCAACTCTCTCCAACGCTTCAGTAAATCTCTCTCTCTCTCTCTCTCTCCTTTTCCCCAACACGCCGTTCTTCAACTATGTCATGCATAGTCATTATTAAGGTGAGATTGTTTTCAGTTTCTTCAGTTATCGTTGGCATCACTATCCCAAAGCTTCTCCAGAAACCATGGAAGGTACTTACTCTATTTCATTTTTCTTCAAACGTTAATTTGGGTTAATTTGCAAATTTGTGTTACGGACCTTTAGGTTAATTTAATCATGGTCTCACTCTTTCTTTATTGACACTGTTAAATTAAGTTCTGATTTACTAACTAGTACTATATGTTTGTTATGGAAGCTTTAGTATCTAGTCAAAATAAAATTGAAAAGGAAAACAAAGTGATTGTGGCTGTCGGGTCTTGTAATCCCTCATGAGTCATGAAATGCACTTATTAGCTCAGTCCAGTCCACATTTTTAAATGACATTCGGTGTTTATCACTATCTAACCATGTTAAGTCTGATGGTAGACTTTTATCCCATTTGAGGAGAAACATGTAATGTTGCGTTAAACACCTAGTAATGTCATGTAAAAAGAAGGTTTGACTTTATAGGTTTTGGAGTGGAGAGTAGGGGACAACATTGGTTAGAAACATCACCCATGGAACAAACTACCTAATATTTTAACTTTGGGCCTAACTCAACCCCAAAAGCTAGCTTATGAGGTGAGGGTTATTCAAGATCATGTAAGGAGACCAAATTCCAATCCCACAACCGATGTGAAACAAACTCAACACCAATGTTGTTAAAGGCGCGCAAGCCCTGAAGCGAGGTTCAAAGCAGATTGAGCGCTTCGCCTCGCTTTGTGGGCGCTTCAGTGTTGAATCATGGTTCTAAGCCATACTTTTCCTTGCCAATGAGTGTAATCTTGAAAAGGCAACACTAAATAATTGATATCTTACTTTATAGTAAAATATTTTCAATTTCTTTGTCCATATATTTGTTATTCATGCTTATAATTATTGGTCTTAGACTACATATACCTATTTTTACTCTTTCTCTAGTTGCGCCTTTTTTCTTTAAAGCCCACGCTTTATTTGCGCTTTGCGCTTAAAGCCCCAACGAACCTTGGAGCTTTTTTGCGCTTTTCGCCTGCTCAACACTACCCCATCTATGGGAAGCCTGAATAAGGATTAAAATGATTACTTTCCGCAAATCGACCGTCGTGGGAGTCGAAACCACAACCTCTTGAATCAAGTGTCAAACATGCTAATCGTGATGCTTATATTATGTTGCATTACTTTTGTCCCTATTCCGTGAAATGCCTGTGAAGATCTTCCATTTTTCTTATTTTCTGTGGTTCTAGTGTGAATTGTTTACCTTCGAAAATTAGTCGTGCCCTCCACCCCCCCAACCCCCCACCCCCCCAAAAAAACTAGAAATTAAATTTAAGTCATGTCTCCCTCTTTCTATATATGTTTGTATTCTCCTCTACTTCTGTTTCCATCATTAAAGTTCTATACCTGCTCCCTCGCCCCAATCCACACCCGTTCGCCTAAATCGAGAGATAATTATTCCGTGTGCATAATTTTATAAATATATACAGCTCAAATATACGTGTGGCAACTGGGGTAGTGTGCAGTCAGGTTGCAGTGTCAGCAAATACTAACACACATAACGGGATTAGGACTCTGTGTTCAGCTGCAGGTGCGTTGTTGGATCTCATCAGCAATTTCTTGTATATCTGATTGTTAAATCTATGAAGTTCAGTGGGGTCCATTCTGATGAAGCATTATAGGCAATGGGTCGAACACACGAATCATGGCCATCAAAATAATAGAGGGAACAAGTTTTGAGTCAAAGGATGAAGGTAGTCTTATATAAATAAACAGTGACAAAGCAATTTAAACAGGCTTTAAAGAAAAGAGGGTAATGTCCATTTTGTCGAGCAGTATTAAAAATCCTAGAAAAGCGCATGCTTCTGTATTTTTAAATTATGGTACACTAGACGGACTTTCGAGTGGTTAGGATATTAGTTTTAGTTATTAGGTCCTGTGTTGCACTTAATTTCATCGCATTACACTGCAGATCTGTCAGCAGATAATATAAACCTTACTTATGTTAAGTCTGAGAATTTAAGCTGCTCTACTACATTGGACGAGCTTATAGTTATTAACAGTTCTAATGACTGGTCGTTGATCTTTGATTATAACATTGGTGCTGCTATTTCTACAGAATGCATTTCTTGGGTAAGGATGGCGGTGAGTTTGGGCTGGTGGGTTAAGTCTTCCCCTGAAAACTTTTGCCCTGCCTTGCCTGGCTTGTTTAAGCTCTGCCCCACTTTCCCACTGCTTGTCTCTTTCATTTATTTATTTTCTAAATTTTTCCTATCAAAATTAAATATTTCTTTCATTTTTATCCTTTAGCATCATCTCCAATTTCTTTAATTTTCTAATTTATTAGTTTCTGATTTTGTGTTCTTTTCTAATCTCAATTGCAACACGATATTAATGAGACTGTAGGCTTTTTTCCTCTCTTTTTGGAAGAGCCCATGTTCCTTTTCGTGATGTTGGAATTTTGCGGCTTAAGAAGCAGGGAACATGGACTACTTCGTAGTAACTCTCTTGAAACGCCCAAAATAAAAGGCACAAAAGTTTCTTCACATTACAAGATACCCGTCTCATTTTCACTAAAATATTGTGCAACAGTGCCATGTTAAAATCAATATACTAAAATATTGATTCTCAAGATTTACCTGATACATGTGTTGGTGGGAGGTAGCAGGTACCCGATAGAACTAGCTGAGGTGAGCACTAGCTTGCCGGACACCACCGTTATCAAAGGGCAGTCCGGTGTACGAAACATTCTGCGGTTATGCAGGGTTCAGGGAAGGGTCGCACCCCAATGGGGTGTAATATAGGCCGTATACCTTAATGCAAGCATTAATGGCTGATTCCACGGCTCGAACCTGTGACCTATAGGTCACACGGAGACACCATCAGTATCAAAAAAAAAAATCTTGAAAATAACCTCTCTGCGATCCTCTTCAGTGTTTACCCAGATGTGTATGAACAACAACATGTTTTGAAAAACCACGCATCTAGGCTGTTTTTTTGGCTAACAGAACTATCCCTTTCCCTCAGATGTTTCCAAAACAACACCATGCAAATCCAACTTCCTGAAAGTTTATCTTTCTGCGATCATTTAAGCATTGGCCAGATAGAGGGAAAATTATAGCTTTTGAAAAAATGGAAAAAGAATCAATTGACCCAGAAAAGTAGAAACCAATTTCTTTTCCATCGCAAATAGATTCTTATGAAGCTCACATAGTAGCAAAGCATCTGCTTGTCTTGTATTCTAACACATCAGCATAGCTGAAATGAAAAAATACAATCTAGAAAGGGATGTTAAGACGATAGAAGGTTTTGAGAACTCCCCCCAATGAAGTTTGAATGAAACATCGACGAGCCCACGTCAATGTGTGAGCCCTTTTCTCGTAATATGCTGACCTGCCCCTTGCATTGCCCCATTAAAACTTTTCAAGAATTATGTTTTGCCCTGCTCCGCCTGCTTAAATGTTCCCATGGCCTACCCTGAGTTTTCCGTTCCCTTCCTTGCCCCATTGCCCCATTGCCATCCCTATTCTGGGATCTATTACTCCATAAATCATGTGGCAGTATTGCTTATTTTAGATTTCCTTTTTATGGGTGGGGGCGATTGGATGGTGGTGGGAGTAGGAGGAGTTTTCGTAGCTTGATGAGTTTGTTTTCAAAAGAAATGACAGCTGCAATGACTTTAAGTTTACCTGTTAAATGGGTATTTCAGATTTGTCAACTAAGAAGTGTGTGCCATGCAACACAAAGGATTTGAGGCCTATGAGTGAAGAAGCTGCGAATCAGTTGATGTGGCAGGTTTGAAATTTAACATGTTTTCATGTAGACATAGTCCTTTACGTTTTGCTAACATTCGTTTGTGCAGGTGACAGGTTGGGATTTGCTTAATGCTGGTGGCACACTAAAGCTGCATAGATCCTGGAAAGTCAAGACTTTCAGCAAAGGATTAGAGTTCTTTCAAGAGGTAGCAAATGTTGCAGAAGCTGAAGGTATATGTACTCTCGTCAACCTTTCATATGGATGCACTATCCAGTAGTTACTATTTGATGTATCTCGTACCGTGAGTTTACCTTTCATTAGACTTGTTTTACATTTTCTCTGTTGTGCACAATGTGTTGTTTTACTTGTTTTATTTAATTTCTTTTCTTTTTTGCTTTTGACCGCAAGCTACCTTCCCTATAAAATTCTGGAACTTTGAGTCTTTATAGTCTAGCTTATCATTTATTAGTACAGTTGCTGCCTCATTACAAAATGAGAGATGAAAAAGGAATGAGCTGGCTTTAATCTTTTGATCCATTTCGTCAATTCCATGAATCTACTCCACATTCTGCTTCTTCTCAGCTGAAGACCTGGTCTGCTGCTTAAGCCTCTAATAACCCACTTATCATCAGATGTTAAATGCCCCGGACCTAAATTTGCCGCACATAACAGTCAACAGAATACATCTCTGCTGTGTTGACATAACACCAGCACTTTAGTTCTCCTCATCTTCAGTTTACTTTGGGCATGGAAATAGCACTTGTGAGACAACGCATAAGGGACTCTCATTACCGGTGCATCAGGCACCTTTGCGGTATCTGGTTTTACTACCTCTGCCAATTGATGTATGACTTGAGAGAGAAATTATCAATATCACGTCCATGTGTGAAATATCAGAAACCTGGTTATCTTTCGAAGCCCAAAGTAACTCCACCTATCAGAGCACTGCCAGCCAATCTCTTTAAAGAACTTTGGCAGCCTAATTTAGTAATGTTAATAACTTATTCTGCTTCAAAGGTCTCATATCAAAGGCTAGTTGATTGGTGCATAAGCATGCGTAACCTGTAGTATTGGTTTCAATACTGAACTTCCTTTAGAACATGCAGATGTTACTAAAAATCAAAGTACTGTTGGTGGTGTATCAGCTAAAAGGGGATATTGAAATATTGTTGAAGGTTGCAATGTGTCCGAATTTGATTTTGGGAGTTCAAAGTCTCTTATATTTATATGCAATGACTCTGGCTTTTCATTCCAAGTTGACTTGTAGGTTCTTTTGGTCTTCTAATTAGCGTTTCCTGAGTCCGTTTTTTTTTCTATTTTTTATTTTTGGAAAATGTTCACAAACTCTTTATTCTCATCATTGTTGGAGGATGGTGATTTTAAGTTAGGAAGTTGTGTTATTTATGCAGGTCATCATCCAGATCTTCATCTCGTTGGGTGGAATAATGTGATAATTGACATATGGACGCACTCTGTGGGTAAGAATTGTCAATTGAACAATTTTCACTCCTTTTATTTTTCCTCTTTCTTTTTTTTGGTTGGTAAGGTCTATTTGTTTTTCATCAGCATTTGGAAGCACACGTTTCTATTCAGCCCCTAGTTTGTCGGCTATACTTTCTAGGATAAGTCTATTGCTCATTTAGGTATAAACTAATGCAATTCATGAAGGCCTTTTCTGTTTTGTTTGATGAACTCGTTAGAACTCACCTGCAAAGAGGATGAGGATGGATGACTTCGCGTTGAACTAGCTACTTTATATCAGTTACAGGCTTTATGTAATTCCTTGATCAGTGTACTCCTATGCTAGATGATCGAATGTCTATGAAATAATAAGATTTTTGGAAAATTTTCTGTTTGATATGCACTGAACTGTTTGGTTTTGATGTCATTTAAAATGTTGACAAGTTGTTTTTCATGGAAAGCTTAAGTGTTTAATTTTTGGTAATTGCCGCAGGTGGACTCACAGAAAATGATTTCATACTTGCTGCCAAAATTAATGGGCTTGACTTGCAGCAACTTCTCAGCAAGAAAACCACCAAATCAGCACAAAGCAGTGCCTAATCTTCCAAATTTTGGGTTGTATTATGGTAGTAGTTTGAAGTCTTTGTTACCAAACCATTGAACTTTTATAGGACATGCCTCTTTCCAATAATAATCACTAAAATTTAGCAGTGTGAATCTGCGAAAACAATACTCCATTTGGTTCACTTTAATTGATTTTTTAGTTATTTTTACACATATTAAGGAATTTTTTTTTAATATTAATTCACAATGAAATTGATCATATTAGCATTTACTATATTTTTAAATATGCTCATTAAAGTATAACAAATATTCCCCGACTCTTTATTTCATATGCAACTTTGAAAAAAAAAAGTTAATTCTTTTTTGATATCTAAAAAAGTTAAATATTGTGGACCACAAAAAATTATAGAAATTAATTAAAGTGAATAGGAGGGATAAAATTAGTGTACATTGAGATGAAAAATGTAATCTTTAAGAATTAAGTGATAAAATATTGAAATTATCATCCGCCAATGTCAGCCTCCTTCACTAATTACGATTTACAGCCATTATTGTCAACTACCACTGTTGTCAGCTTCAACACCACTAAGTTTTAGTGGTTCATCAAAGAAATAATTGATGTTATATCAGCAAATTCTCTCTCCTAAACCCTAGATTCACCGACGACCTTTCTATGGCGGTCACGATCGGCGGCCAGCCACCACCAGTGACTGCTTCCCCAACTTGCCCCCACAGTCGCCCAACCATCTACAACCACAAACAACAATCCCCAACTCATGGATTATGCAAAAATCTTAAAACCTACTGCCATTAATGCCCCCATGCAAACCCTAATTACGTTACCATTGAAATCAGTTGAGTTCCTTCACGGAGAACCAGTTGTAAAATAGAAGAAACAAGAAGTAAAGCAATCTATCGTACAACAAGGGCTTCAACTTGCAGTACTAGGGAAATTTTCGTATGGGAAGCCTGCTATTAGTGAATTACGTAAAGTAATTCTAATTCAATGTGAGATTAAAGGCCATTTTTCAGTCGGTTTAATTGAAGATAGTCATGTGTTGATTAGGCTGTCATTATAGGAGGACAATGTTCATCTTCTTTCAAAGCCAACTTTTTATTTAAAAGCTTAGTCAGACATGTGGTAGATGCGTTGTACAAAATGGAATCCATGGTGGACACCTGATGAAGACTCCCATTGCCATAGCCTGGATTAGCTTTCCAGAACTGCCTCCTAATTTCTTTAGTAAGGAATACGTATTTTCATTAGCTCGTGCAATAGGTAATCCATTACATGTAGACCTAGTAACTCAAAATGAGACTAGACCTAGTTGTGCTAAGGTGAAGGTGGAAGTTAACTTGTTAGGTAAGTTCCCTCATCGTATTAAGATTGTGGAAGAAGCTGATGAATCTGGGCCAGAAGAGTTTAAATAGATTTAGGATTAAGTATGATTATATGTCAAAATATTGCAAGCCTTGCAAAAAACAAGGGCATAGTGAGGCAGAATGCTGGGTAATTCATCCTGAGTTACACAAGAGATTTGGTGAAAATATTGAGGATCAAGGCAAGGAGAAGACAATTGTGGTGAGTACTGAAGCAATTGGTACAACTGCAAATTCAACAAAGGTTCTAGAAAGTGGAAAGGTGGTTGGTAAGCCATCTAATAATCATGCCAAGCAGGAATGGATGCAAGCAAGGAAGAACAAATACCAACGGGATAATGGTCACATTGTTGATAACAAACAAGCAAAGGAAGTTGAAAAGGGTAAAGGGAAGGCCAAACATGAGGATGTAGCAACCAAGAACAAGTTTAATGCACTAGAGGTTGAGGAAGTTCATCAACCTACTCTACAAATTACTGAAGGCAAAGGTGAGGATCATAACAATGGTAAGAAGAAGGAACACGGGGAAAAGCAATCCAAGAAGGGCCAGGAGAAGGAAAATGAAGGCAATACCGGAGTGTTAATCCCTAATCCTAAGGCTTCTAGGGTTAGGGTTGGGAAATAAGCTAATATTAAACCAGCTGGAGAAGGTAATCAACATGAACTTAAACGTGTGAAGAAGGAAGCAATTGAGAAAGTGTTGGAAGATCAACATAATGGGAACTTAGCTAAGGCTAATTTTATTATTCCTAGTGATCAAAGTACTGATGCAAATATGGAGACTGCTTATGTAAATATTAATGGGCAAATATGGTTGTTCTTTGATGCAGTGGTGGAATGGGAATTAGTGGAGGATACTGAGCAACAAGTGATTGTGAGATTGTTTCACCATGACCTGGGGCAACACATGATGATGACATTAGTTTATGCAAAATGTTCAGCATTGAGAGGCTAGAATTGTGGGATCACTTCTATTACTTAGCAAGTTCTATGAAATTGCCATGGTTTGTAAGAGGGGATTTCAATGTGATATTGAATGAAGATGAGAAAATAGGAAGACTTCCAGTACACCCTCCTGAATATGAGGATTTTGCATTTTGTGTAAACTCTTGTGGTTTGTTTGAGCAAGGATATAAATGAAGTCCATTTACATGGTGGAATGGGAGGTCCAATCCTTCGTGTCTATTCAAAATATTGGATAGGATCTTTGTGAATTTTCCATTTCAGAACATGTTGCCAACTATTGAAGTTGAACATCTAATCAGAACTGGATCGGATCATGCACTATTGTTAATGACATGTGGGGAGCAGACCACCAATTTTGCAACTATTGAAGTTGAAAATCTTATCAGAACTGGATCAGATCATGCACTATTGTTAATGACATATGGGGAGCAGACCACCAATTTTGTCAAGCCTTTCAGTTTCTTGAACTTTTGGACTAAGCATGCTACATTTATGGATGTGGTGAGGCAGAATTGGGAAGCTGATTTCATAGGGGATCCGTTTTTGATGTTCAAGCAGAAGCTCAAGAGGGTGAAGACATCAATGTCAAAATAGAGTAGGGAAACATTTGGTGATATCTTCAAGCAGTTGGCTATTTTGGAGGACATTGTTAGGGTGAAAGAGATGTTGTTTGAAGAAGAGCCTACAATTGAGAACATGATTGTACTTCAAAAGGCTCAATCTGAATTGAAGAAATACTTGAGTATTGAGGAGAAGTATTGGAAGAAAAAAGGTGGGATGACTTGGTTTGCTGAAGGAGATAGAAATACAAGTTTCTTTCACAATAATGTCAATAGCAAACGAAAGAAATTGCAACTGAAGAGGATCAAAAGTGGAAGTAGGGTATGGATTGAAGACCAGGAGAAATTGGCTACAACTGCAGTGGACTTCTATCAAAAATAGTTTACAAATGAAGGTGATGCTTCTGACTTTTCCTTGCTCGATAATGTACCTTCGACGGTCACTATGGAACAAAATTTAGAACATAGAAGATTGCCAAAAATTGAAGAAGTAAGGACAACAATTTTTGATCTTAGTGGGGAGAGTGCTAGTGGTCCAGATGGATTCACTGGCCTGTTTTATCAAACATGATGGGATGTTATTGGTGCTGATATACACAACATGATACTACATTTCTATGGAGGAGCTGCACTGCCAAAATCCATCACTCATACCAATCTAGTGTTGATGCCTAAGAAACCTGGAGTTGAGACCTTTTCTGACTTAAGACCTATTAGTTTGAGAAACTTCATTAACAAGGTCTTGTCTAGGGTGTTACATGATAGATTGGAGAGTTTTTTGCCTTCTCTAATATCCCATAATCAATCCAGATTTGTGAAAGGTAGGAGTATATTTGAGAACATCTTATTGACTCAAGAAATTGTAACTGACATAAGGTTAAGGGGAAACCCAACTAATGTGGTGATCAAGCTTGATATGGCTAAGGCCTATGATAGGATTTCATGGAAGTACTTATTGCATGTACTAAGAAAGATGGGATTTTCTAAGCACTTCATCAACATGGTGTGGAACTTGATGTCAAATAACTGGTACTCAATATTGGTGAATGGGCAGTCCTCAGGGTTCTTTAAGTCTACAAGGGGTGTGAAGCAAGGGGATCCCCTATCCTCAACATTGTTCATTCTGTCAGCTAAGGTACTTTCCAGGTCTTTGAAGACAAGTCATTTGTGGGATTTGGAATGCCTAAGTGGTCTAATCCTTTAAACCACTTGGCATATGCTGTTGATACTATAATCTTTGCTTCTATTCATCCTCCATCCTTGAGAAAGATTATGGAAGTGTTGGGGAACTATGAGAAGATATCAGGCCAGATGATCAGCAAAGATAAGAGTTCATACTACATATATTCAAAGATTGCTAATGGATTGTTTCAGGCAGTTGGATCTATTACAGGATTTGCAAGAGGTAAATTCCCCTTCACATATTTAGGGTGTCCTATTTTTTACACTAGAAAGAGGAAGGACTATTATGAGGATCTTATCAAGAAAGTAAAGGCTAAATTCAATTCATGGAAAGGAAAGCTGATGTCATTTGGAGGAAAAGCAACAGTCATTTCTAGTGTGTTGCAAAGTATGCCAGTCCACATGTTATCAGTCCTTGATCCACCAAAAAAATGTCCTGGAGCATCTTCATAATATTTTTGCTAGGTTCTTTTGGAGCAAAAAGGAAGAAGGGAGAAGCAGACATTGGGCTTCATGGCAAAATCTTTACCTTCCTAAAGAGGAAAGGAGCCTATGTTTTAGGTCCTTACATGATGTGTCAGGGGCACTGTTTACTAAACTATGGTGGAGGTTTAGGACCACAAAATCTTTGTGGTCTAATTTCATGTGTAATAAGTATTGCAAGAAGGAGATAGCAACGATGGTGCAGTTTAGAAGGGGGTATCATGTTTGGAGACAAATGTTGAATGCTAGGGAAGAAGTAGAACATGAGATCCTATGGGAATTGAAGAGTGGAACAACTACTATTTGGCATGAAAATTGGACTGGATTGGGTGCACTTTATCACGTATTACCTGAAGACTTTTCAATCAATGAAGATCTTCAGGACGTGGAAAAATTGAGGCAATGTGAAACATGGGATGATCAACTTCTAGATCAAACTTTCAACGAGGAAATTGTAGAACATATAAGGCTAAATGTGCATTATGAAGGCAGTGAGGGATACTAGGATAGGCCATACTGGATTCCAACTCCTTCAAGCAAGTTCAGTGTTAGCAGTGCTTGGCAATTATTAAGGCATAGGGCTGATCCTAATCAGGAATTCAAGTTAATGTGGATTAATGGCTTACCATTCAATATATCCTTCTTCTTATGGAGATTGTGGAGGTAGAAAATAGCCACTGATGACATGTGGACGAGGTAAGGGAAAATGGTGATGTCTAGGTGTTGGTGTTGTCAGCAACCCCAAGAGGAATATATTGAGCATATATTTTTCACAAGTCCTACTGCCTCTAAAGTATGGAACTTGTTCATGGAGGTTGCTGGCATTACTGTGCCATTGATTCAATTGAAGCAGGTTATAAGGCATTGGTGGTATGCTCGATGTTGTCCAAAGTTAAATCCATTGTTTCAAGCAGTACCAACTATCATCACTTGGGAACTTTGGAAGAGAAGAAATGCAGGTAAACATGGGGGTTCAATGTCCACAAATAGGGTGATTCATGAGATCAATAGGACATTGCATCAACTGGAAAGGGTGAGGTATGATTGGATGCCTAATATTCCATTGTTATAGCCAGACATAATTCAATATTTTGAAGGATATAAACCTATATTGATCACTACAAGAGTATCATGGCAACTTCCTTTTTATGGTTGGTACAAATGCAATACTGATGGAGCCTCAAAAGGAAATCCTGGTCCTAACTCCTTAGGCTTTTGTATGAGGAATGATGAAGGTGATGAGGTGTATGCAAGGGCAGTAGACCTGGGGGTGACAACTAATATGGTGGCTGAAGCTAAGGCTATTCTTCAAGGATTGGAATACTGTGTGGAGCATGATATTCACCCTCACATATTGGAGGCGATTCATTGGTGATGAAGAAAGTGATAGAAGGGGAATGGGATCCTACTTGGGTAATTGCAAATGATGTGAAGAAAATTATAGATATGAAGGGAAACTTCAATGTGATCTTTCAACATGTGTTCAGAGAAGAAAACTCAGTGGCTGATTTTATAGCTAACATTATGTTTTCTTTTGCAGGTACATTTGAGTTTCATTCGTTCTCTGAACTGCCTAGTTCAGGGAGGAGGTTGAACAATCTAGAAAAATCTCAAACACCTAACCTTAGGGTTAGGATAGCAAAGAGAAGAACCCCAGACTGATGGCTTCACATGATTGGACTCTGCACAAAACTGCATGTTTCATTGTCACATTCTGTATGTTATTAAGGTACTTTCCAGTGGTATTATCATGGTCACATGCTCATTCTGGGGGTGCTTTGATAGTGTACAGGAACAATGCAATAAGCAGGTGTTGGATGGTACAATTTATCCTGAGTCTGATATGGCCAAATACTAAGAAAAACGCTGAACCTGTCATGTGGTACTTCTCGGGATTGTTGAATCATTTCTCAGTGGTATTAGCCTTCTTTCATGCTCAATCTGAGGACGGTTTAGCAATGTTTAGAATGATGTCTATAATAAAGGTTTTAGCATGGAAATATCTGAGCTTACAAGAACAAAAAAAAGGCACAGTTACAAAGCCTGGCTTTTGCCTTGCAAACCCTGCTTAAAGCCAACTCATGCCTGACTTTTGCCTTGCAAATCCTTCCTAAAGCCATCTCACGCCTGTATTTTGCCTTGCAAAGCCTTCCTAAAGCCAGGTGAAGCCTGGCTTTAGCCTTGAAAAGCCTGACTAAAGCCAAGTCAAGCCTTGCTTTAGCCTTGCAAAGCCTGCCTAAAGCCAGCTCAAGCCTGGCTTTTGCCTTGCAAAGCCTGCCTAAAGCCAGGCTCTTCTACATGTTAAGTTAGATGAGTGAGCACATGATTAATACTTGGACACACTCAGTTCACTGCATATGGAGATCATATAGTAGCTACACTTGGAAGACTATGCTGGCTTCAACTCTGTGGTGGAGATGTTTGGAATTTATTTTAGCCTATGAAAAGTATACCCTGGCGCCTGGTGAGAGCTTGATAGGTGCTGCTTGGTATTTTCCACTAGCAATTGGTTTCTCATACACTGACAGGAGAATGAAGCACTCAACTTATTATTTTGTAATAGCTAGTTCATTAGATTTTAGCTTTTCTATCCTTTTAGTAGCTAGTAGCTTCATGCAACTTCTATTTTGGTTGGACATCTTGTAAGCTTTGGACCCATCTTGAAATTTTATTTATATATTAGCCACTAGGCAACCTTATTTGCTTAAAAAAAAAATTCTTGCATATGATATTTTTATTAAAGTTTTTGAATTATATGTTTATTGGGTTTTAATTAAAAAAAATACACATCAGATGTTGCAAAAAAACAAATAGCGTTATAAATATTTAGTTTTCAATCTGGATATAACATCTTTATAATTAAATGGGAAACTTACACAAATGTCTCAAATAAGTCTCAACTTACCAACCGCTAGCCATTAGTTATAGTCTTACCAAAACTAGCCAAGCACATATATAAATTGAAAAACAAAATAGATAAGGTTCTTTCTCTCAAAGAATCACATGCAAAAACCTCCTTCCATATTTTAAAGCGTGATCAACAACATTAGATGTAAGACTGAAAGGAAATTTCATGGATGAGGTAGCAAATAAGGTGATGAAATACAAAAAAAATATATACAATAGTCCAAAAATCTAAGCCAAAAAGGAACTTTTTCAATTGGTATAATTTAAGTTCATTGAAAACATATAGATAAGTCAATATACAAAATTTGAGGAAGATTGGAGGTGATTTGGACTAGTTTTGTATCAAAATTCATAATTAAATCTAGTTCAAAAAATTCTTTTGTGACACATGTATCAAACATGTATCATGCATTTATCTCACACACAAGTATATATGTGATACACAATTGATACAAATATGATACATATGTGATACACAGTGTGATGCACATATCATTTTTTTATGTTCAGTTTTTACTTTGAATATTCAATTCAAACCACCTCAAAGCTTCACCAAATCATACCAAAACTGAGATTCAAGATCCTTAAGATGTACCCAATCTATTCTAATAACACCCAATCAAAAGAAAGCAAAAATTTGACCTTTTTTGCTACAATAGCTAATTGGCTAATATTAGTAATGTTTAGCTAATATTAATAATATTTTAAGAATTGGCCAAATTTTGTAATGAGCTACTTATAAATGGACATGGGTGGTAGTTTCCCTAATTAAATATGTGTTCAAATTGATATATTTTTTAAACAAGAGACATGACTTTAGAATTCGTCACAATTCAAAATCCCAATCAGTCGTGATGGCGCTTAACACACTTGTTAGGCAAGCCAAACATAATAATAATGAAACAAAATAGCAGAAATGACAGAACTAACATCAGTCTAAAAACTTAACATAGCATAATAATACCAATACATGATAAATTTCCCAGAAATGGTAAATACAAAGTCATGAGCTCTAAAGTGGAAAAAACAAGTCTGAAAGCTAAATATGAATGGTGTCTGAAATAAAGACAACAATACAATATGGAAAGAGACACCAAGACTGCAGCCGATAATACAGCTCTACCTCGTCTCTCGTTGATCAACTCAACTAGCAAACTCTGCTACCAGTGACTGGGTCCGACACCTGGATCTGCACAATTAAGTGCAGAGTGTAGCATGAGTACAACCGATCCCATGTACTCAACAAGTATCATAACTAACCTCGACGAGGTTAAAGCACCATGAATTATAAATGATACTTGCTATAACTTGTAGAGTTCATAAATTTAACAAGTACTAACTAGTAATATGATCAAATCATGAAATGACAGGTAAAATCACCTTGCCCACAATTACTCAAGTACTCTGCTTAGTCAATGATCCAGCATATAAAGATGATATTCTAGTAAATATGATAAATATCATGAAAATTACAAATAAAGATGAAATGCAATAACCAAACAACACTGGCTAGATTTTCCTCCAAATTTCTAATACAGTACCAAATTACTGATAAGATTTTCTCAATTCGCGCGTACACCATCAAGAGAAAAACATGAGAGGGTGACCTTAGGGGGATAAATTCATATCCACACGCTGCACGGACAACTCACGTGCTGCACGGATAACTTACGTGCTAATAATATCAACCGCACGGACAACTCACGTGCTCCACGGACAACTCACGTGCTGTACGGACAACTCAGTTGCCAATAATACCAATCGCACGGACAACTCACGTGCCAATAATTACAATTCGCCCGACGTCTATAAAGATGATATTCTAGTAAATATGATAAATATCATGAAAATTACAAATAAAGATGAAATGCAATAACCAAACAACACTGGCTAGATTTTCCTCCAAATTTCTAATACAGTACCAAACTACTGATAAGTTTTTCTCAATTCGCGCGTACACCATCAAGAGAGAAACATGAGAGGGTGACCTTAGGGGGATAAATTCATATCCACACGCTGCACGGACAACTCACGTGCTGCACGGATAACTTACGTGCTAATAGTATCAACCGCACAGACAACTCACGTGCTCCACGGACAACTCACGTGCTGTACGGACAACTTAGTTGCCAATAATACCAATCGCACGGACAACTCACGTGCCAATAATTACAATTCGCCCGACGTCGTCACGTGCTACCAATCCAGATCATATCACGCAAAAACAGATACACAAGAATGCATATACATGATCAATAATTCATAATCCTGGACTAGTATAGACGACATGCTATGGTGGAGGCATGTGCAATGTGTGCTATCATAGCTCAATCAGACACTCTCATCATGAAGTAGAGGTTTTAGCAGGTTCAATCAAGAGAATGACCTCAACGTAACCTCAAATGTGGTACAAATGGTTCATAGAAGAGGTACAATTAGGAGGAACATCACAACATGAATCTTAGCAATCAAATCAAGGCATATCATAGTCAAATCACTACCCTGAGCTTGAAATAGTACCCCAGTGCATGCATATAAGCTCAGCCCCACACATATGCACCACTCATAGCATATAACTATCATAAATAACTCAGGCAACTAGTGCCTCAACAAGGATTAGGTAAGATACTTACCTCAAGCAAGCCAAATTACTTCTCTAACAAGACCTTCCTACGTGAATCAACCTCCGGACGACCCGAATCTAGCCAAATGAACTTAATATAATCAATAAAAGTCACAGGAATTTATTCCAAATTATAAAGCTAAGATCTTTAATGAAAACTAAAAAATCAACCCAAAAAGTCAACCCCAGGCCCGCACCGAAACCCAAACGAACTCATAAATTCCGAACACTCATTCGATTACGAATCCAACCATACCAATTTCATCCAATTCTGACCTCAAATAGACCTTCAAATCCTCAATTTATAATTTAGGAAAGTTTTTACTTAAATTCCTAAATTCTTCTCTTTAATTTACCAATTAAATGCTAAATAAAACTAAGGACGGAATCATGAAATATAAACAAATCCGAGTAAAAAATACTTATCCCAATCCAAATCGTGAATGTCTCTTCAAAAATCACCTAAATCCGAGCTTTACAACTCAAAATATGTTAAAATGAACAAAAACCCTCGAAAATAGAGTACTTATGGTCTTCCTAGGCATACACTTCGCGATAAAAAAATTCTCCAACCGCCAAAATTTCCTGGTCGCAATGCGGAGACCAAACAACCCTATGCCTACACGAACGTGAAGGCTTAAGGCCTGATGCCCCCTAAGGCCTCTAAGACCATGCGATAACGAAGGCATCTGCCCTCCAAAGCATCATGAATGCGACCACAAACTCGTAACCGCGAAGAACATTTTTTCTGCCAACCAAGAAACCCTTCGCGAACTCGATCACTATGTCGCGATCGCCATGAAGAACACATCTGACATTAGATCATCAGTCCAATACATAGAGAAATGGTCTGGAACCCATCCAAAACACACCTGAGGCCCCTGGGACCCCTTCCAATCACACCAACCTAACCGAAAACAACATGAACTTAATCGATGCCTCAAATCACACACACAAAAAAAAATCAAAACCATGAATCACACCCTAATTCAAGCCTAATGAACAAATAAAATTTTAACTTCCAAAACGCATGCCGAACCATATTAAATCAACTCTGAATGACCTCAAATTTTACATGCAAGTGACAAATGACACAAAGGACCTATTCAACTCCCAGAACCAAAATCTGAACCCGATATCAATAAAGTAAACTCTTGGTCAAACTTATCAACCTTATAAATCTTCAACTTTTCAACTTTCACCAAAAAGTACCAAACCAACCTACAAACCTACTAATCCAAATACGAACATACGGCTACTTCTAAAATCACCATTCGAAACTATTGAAAGCTCAAAGCTCCATTTCGTAGTCGTCTTCACAAAAGTCAAACTCGGGTCAACTCTTTCAACTTAAGCTTCCAATCTTGGGACTAAGTGTCCCAACCGAAACTTCCCCGAAACCAAACCAACCACCTCGACAAGTCACGAAACCTCAAATACACATAAGTAAAGCATTAAATAGGGGAAACATGACTAAATACTCAAAACGACTGAGCAGGTCGTTGCATTCTCCCCTCTTAAACAAGCGTTAGCCCTCGAACGGGTATAGAATCATACCCTGAGTCTCAAATAGGTGTTGATATCTGCTCCGCATCTCCCATATCGGGCTCCCAAGTAACCTCCTTCATTGGCTGACCCCTCCAATGCACTTTCACCAAATCTGTGTTCTTGGACCTTAACTTTCGAACTTGCCGGTCCAAAATGGTCACCGGCTCCACATCATAGGTCAAATCCACATCTAGATGTACCGTGATGAAGCCCAAAACATATGAGGGATCACCATAATACTTCCGGAGCATCGAAACATGAAATACTGGGTGTACAACCGATAGACTAGGTGGCAAGGCAAGTTTGTAGGCCACCTCTCCAACTCTCTCAAGCACCTCAAAAAGACCAATATACTTAGGACTCAACTTTCCCTTCTTCCCGAGCCTCATCACACCCTACATGGACGAAAATCTTAATAGAACCTTCTCACCCACCATATATGCAACATCGCAAGCCTCCCTATCCGCATAACTCTTCTGCCTGGACTGTGCTATACGAATTCACTCTTGGATCAACTTTACCTTCTCCAAAGCATCACAGACCAAATCAACACCCAACAACCTAGCCTTCTCAAGATCAAACCAACTAACCGAAGAATAACATCTCTTCCCATATGAGGCCTCATAAGGAGCTATCACGACCCAAGCCGAAGGGCCGCGATGGGTACCCGATGCCTAACTCAACAGAGTATCAACGTAAGGTATCCTTCTTGTCATATTATCATGGGTAAATGAGCCGGTAAGGCCGTCATGAGATAGCCAGAATTAAACATAAGAGAATACTCGACATAGGACGACCCAACATAGTATACAAACTTATACATGTGATATACGGGACTCTAAGATCGAAATGATCATTTGTACACTCAAAACATAGGCCGAAAAGGCCATACAATCATCTATATTCATGACATTTGTCTACAAACCTCTAAGAGTACATAACATTATAAAGGCCGGGACAGGACCCTGCCATATAAATCAATACATGTCCAAAGCATACTGACCAAATAGGCAACTCCGGAGCAAGTGGAGTGCACCAACACCTTCCGCTGAGCTGATAACCTAATAGGAGGACTGTCAACCTATCTATGGGAACCTGCGGGCATGAAATGCAGCATCCCCAAGCAAAAGGAACATCAATACAAATAATGTACCGAGTATGTAAGGCATGAAAATCAGTATATAAAAGACATGAAAGAATCATGGAGTAAATGGCTCGACCTGTAAGTCTGAATAGCTCAGTGAATCGCGAAAACTTTATAGTGTCATGCATATTTGTATAAATGTTATATCATGCATAGGTATATGCTTTACATAACATCCTCAAGCCTCTGAGGGCATCCCATCATATCATATCGGCCTCAGTGGGCGAAATCATCAATGTAAACCAGCTGATCAGGCAGTGGTGCGTATATAATGTCATAACCTTTCCCCATACCCCATATACATATAATATACGCGTATATAACGCCATATGGTCATGGGTCAATGTACATGTATAAATGAATGCAATGCATAAGGAAGTAAGTCGATAAGATCTCTCAGAATGTCATAAGATCAATATGCCTTCGGTTAATATCATGAAATAAACTTTATCAACTTACGTATTTTCTGAGACCCATGAACATACGATATAATAATAGGAAACATGGGTAGTCAAGAACATAGGCACCCCTAGTACTTCTAATAATAGATTCATTTGTGAGAGTTCTGTGTTTGCTCGTTTCATTTGTATGGGTCATGCCAAAAGGGAAGCAGAGATAGCCTTAACATACCTTATCATAGTTTGTCCAATGACCACGTTGAAATTGTATCATCACACTTTAATATGAAACAACGATAATAATACTATCGTTAAGCTAAAAATGATACAACTATCGTACAACAAATGACAAGCTTATTTTATATTAAAACGGACAACATCTCCCTAGTTTTCCTTGATTTCCCCAAGTCCATCAAAACAACAAGAACACATAAAACCTTCAACTATATATCTTCATCACCATAACACACCCAACAGCCCAACAACACTAATCAATCTACACAATAACAACTGCACAAATGTCAATAACAAAACTAATATTTAAAACGACGAGCGGCAACATTGGATTGGAATCAAGCCGCAACTCTTGTTCCCATCTCCCCTATAGATCAAAAGAGCCGTGGAAAATCTTATAGAACAAAAGAAAGTGGTTCTAAGGGACGAGGAAGCTCCCAATGTAACAAACAATCCACTGCCCGCCCACAATCATGGGCCCGTCATTGGCATGATTTGCGAGGACTGGGATTTCGATCCGGCTCTAAAATCCATCATCGCCATAGTAAATGTAGAAAGAAAACCCAAGACAGCACCCAATGCAGCCAAAGAATGAGAAAGAGCAACCCTGTCCCCCAGGTCATGGAACAGACCGAGACTGGGATAAACAAGGGACCCTCCAAAGATGCTGTCCTTTACATCCCCAAAGCACGCATGAAAGAGCAGAGTGTTTTGAGCCCTCCCAGAAGGTTGCGATTCAATAGGGAAATAATGAATGACTCAAAAATATGCATCCCAAAGCAGACATATGCGACGCGGGGGCCAATAATTTCACCCAGGCTGAATGAGCCCGTGGTTATTAGCCGCGCGTTGCAAACCCCCATAAAGGATACTACTTCCGTCCCATGGAATTACTGCGGATTAGTGGTGACATACAAAGGGAAAGAGATTACCGGGGAAACAGGTGATGTAAACCCTTTAGAGAAATACCTTGACCCGAAAAAGCTAAACAAAAGCAAGATGAAATGTTTTCCCCCCAAAAGGCCAGTCAGTGTTGGGGAGGCATAGGAATTCTTCAAGAACATGAGGACCTCTGAATACGCAATAACGAAGAGCTTAGGAAATCCCCCGCCCAAGTTTCTCTTCTGTCCTTGTTGATGAATTCGAGCGAGCATCAGAAGATCCTGATCAAAACCCTCAACGAAGCTTATGTTCCAACACCACGGTCGAACAAATGGAGAGGATGCCAGAACAATTTTTTGAGGTCAACCGAATTTCGTTCAGCAAGAATGATTTGCCCCGGAGGGGGCCACCCACAATAAAGCTCTCCACCTTACTGTTAAATGTGAGGGTTACTACGNATGGGGGAGATTGATCTGATTTTGACAATCGGCCCTGTAGACTTCGAAGTAACATTTCAAGTCATGGATATGGATACCTCCTACAATTATCTTTTGGGAAGACCTTGGATTCATGCTGCAGGGGCGGTACCGTCCACTCTCCACCAAATGGTTAAGTTCGAAAATGAGGACCAGGAAATCGTTGTCCATGAGGAAGACGAGCAATCCATCTACAGGGACCCGCTAGCCCCATGCCTGGAAGCAAGAGAGGGCAG
>ML433976.1:0-11545 GCA_005239525.1 Nicotiana knightiana | reverse complement strand
AACGCCTGGCTAACGCCAGGGTAGGGCTGGCGTTTCAGCCCTAACGCCTGGCTAACGCCAGGGTAGGGCTGGCATTTCAGCCCTAACGCCTGGATAACGCCAGGGTAGGGCTGGCGTTTCAGCCCTAACACCTGGATAACGCCAGGGTAGGGCAGGCTGTTTGGCTCTGTCGCCCGGGTATCGCCCGGGTGCCTCCTTTCGCGTATTTTTCGACGTATTTGCATCCTTTTAGCCCCGTTTCCATCTCCACTTCACCTACACATGAAATAACTCCATTAAGCACATAATAAGTGTAATTTTATCATTAATGCGCATAAAATGTAAGGTATATCACATGTTAAACTATGCATTTTAGTCTCGCATCAGTCTCCTGAAGACCCGGAATCACAATGGGCACTGCTGGTGCCTGCGCTTCTCCCGCTGGGATCTCAACTGCGGGGACCTGATCCTGAGCAGTGGGAAAGTCCACAGGTACTGCCCCGACTGCTGAGCGGGCTTCCGGCCTCGACCTCCAGCTAGTCCTGCTGGTGTCTGATCACCACGATCGGTAGCACGAGTCCTCACCATATGTGAGAGAATGAAAACAATAGAAGTTTAGTTCGATAATTCAACAGAGTCGCACGACAGAATTCAATAATGTGGGATTCTTCCTAAAGGTTCTGTAGCCTTTCGAAGATAAGTACAGACGTCTCCGTACCGATACGCATGACTCTACTAAACCAGCTCATGACTGGTGAGACCTATTTAACCTAGGCTCTGATACCATCTTGTCAAGACCCGATTTCGGAGTCGTGATGGCGCATGTCGTGGAACCAGGCAAGCCGCCCTTTTTATCTAAGCTAAATTCAATTTCCAGTAAAAATACGATTTTTTAAACGAATTTATTGATAATACTAAGAATCTGAAGTTTAAAAAAAATATTTGAAAAACTAAATTTGAAACCTCCAACCCCAGATCCGGTGTCACTCAGTCATGAGCTGCTATATATAAGAAAATAAAAAATGAAGAAATAGACAACATAGTCTCAAAATAAGTGCAGCAGGTGGAATAAGGAAGAGAAGACGAGGTCGCGATCGCCAGCTGCTACCTCGACAACTCCAATGAAAACTCTGACCGCTGCTCAATATCCACTACCGGGTCCCGGTGTACCTAGATCTTCACACAAGGTGTAGGGGGTAACGTGAGTAGACCAACTCAGAAGTAACGAACCCAAACTATGGACTGCGAAGCAGTGACGCACAAAACCTCAAAATTTTACAATAAACAATATACATAACTTAGACATGCTAACAGTTTATCAGGATGAGTAAATATGCCATGTATGCCAATGTACTCTACATGCCATCATAAAATATATGTATGAAACCAATGTGGATATGCACATAGTGCTTACAACCCTCACACAGCAGTTCACTCAGTACCGTATATGGCTCTCAGGCCCAGGGAAAGGTCCATCCCGAAATGTACATAATCATTGGTGACCGTAGTCACTCCGTACTGAGGAAAAAGGCCAATCCAGCCCCACGGAGAAAGTCCATCTCCGGAATACAACACTCTGACAAGATCCATGTCTAGGGACGATCCATCCCTCACATAACATCTACTTAGGACAAGATCCATGTCCAGGGAAGATCCATCCCTCACATCAATGCGCTCACTAGGGGTGTAAAGACTCCGGAGGGGCCCTAGTGGCCCAAGTGCCATATCAAGACAACGAAGGCATGATTTAATATCGATGCGGTGTGCAGTCCGATCTCATAACTGTCTCAATAATAGGCTCTCGGCCTCACTCAGCCATTACTCTTCAGTCTCACTCACATGGATCACAGATGCCTCCATCATCCCGAAACAACGTTAAGTATGCATATAATTAACAATACTGAGATTGAGGTATGAAGTGATATGCTATAACAGGACTGTGTACATGAAATCAAATAATCACAAACTGAGACAGTAATATACGGCCACTCGGGTCTCAGCATTTTCGGTGTGAAGCCTGGCATTTATACTTAACATGATTTCTAACAGGTTCACAATTACCGCATTAACAGAAGCAAAGATATCATCAGGGAAACGTTACTTACCTCAAAACTGGCTAAAATACTATTCCGCAGTGCCTTTGCCTCTAATTCGGCCTCTGAGTGCTCAAAATCTACCAAGTTCAGATTTTTATCATCAGATTATACGTAAGGAATGAATTCCAATTAAAAAGTACCTAATTTAGCTCAAAACTCGACCCCCAGGCCCGCGTCTCAGAACCCGATAAATGTTATATGAAAATGTTCTTCATCATCTCACGAGTCCGTACATATTAAGAACGCTAAAATCGGAGTTCGTTTGACCCCTCAAAATCGACCCCTAAAGGTCTCAAAACCTCAAGCCCTAACCCCACCTTTTTCCTACCTATTTTCATAATTAAATAGTGATATAAGGTCTCCAATCACATATAATTGAGTTATTAAGTCCAAAACCCTTACCTCAATGATGAACCAGCGTTTCCCTCTTCAAAATCCCTCAAAAAACTATGAACTCGTACAACAATGGTGAAAAGAGGGTTAAAAATCGCGAAGGCAGGTTTTTATACTTTCTGAACAGTGGTTCCGCACCTGCGGCCACTTAAGCGCACATGCGGTCCCAGGTCTGCACCTGCGGAGCATCTGCACCTGCGACCCCTTCTCCGCACCTTCGACTTCGCAGGTGCGATCCTTCTCCCGCACCTGCGATCCTCTGCTGAGCCTTCCAAATTCCAGATCTGCGGAGCTTTGCTCGCGCCTGCGGGTCCGCACCTACGGTCACACTTTCGCAGGTGCAATTACACCAGCAGCTGAAGCTCCATTTTACCAACTTTAAAACTTCCGTTAATCACCCGAAATAAATTCTGAGCTCCTCGATACCCCAACCAAATATACCAACATATCATATATGATTATTCAAACTTATTTGCACTCCCAAAACACTAAAAATAACATTAAAACACCAAAATCACATCAAATTCACGCCTAAGAACTTTGAAATTTCTAAAATCCTCCAACGATGCCGAAACTATCCAAAACAACTCCGATTGACCTGAAATTTTGCAGACATATCCAAAATGATATTTCAAACCTGTTCCAACTTCCGGAAATTCAATTCCGACCTAGATAGCCTATTTTCCACTGCCGACCGGAAATTACCAAAAACTAACTTTCGCCAATTCAAGCCTAATTCTACATTGGTCCTCACAAAAATATTCTGAACCACTCCTAAGTCCCAAACTACCTAATGAAGCTATCCGAGCCATAAAATCCGCATTCCGAGGTCATTTACCAATAAGTCAACTCTCAGTTGACTTTTCCAACTTTAAGGCTATTTTTAAAGACTAAGCGACTAAACTCTCACTACAACCATTCCGATTTCAAGCCTACCAACCCTAACGCATCAATAACAGTATAACCAACCTATGACAAGTCAAGAACAGTAATTATAATGCAGGTTCTACGTAACGACCGACCGGGTCGTTACAGCTGGATCCCCCTAGGCGAAATGGTACTACCTGAGTTAAGCTACGTGAAACATCCTGAGTGAAGAGTAATTCCGCCAGGAACTATGAGCTGGATCCCCCTAGGCGAAATGGTTCTACCTGAGTTAAACTACGAAAATGGGAGGTATGGACAGTAGTGATGCATGCTGAAAATAAAAGAAACATGGTGATTTTAAGGAGCTTATGTTTGGTGACATTCGTCCTTTGAGAATCGCCATTCTGCACTGCTTTGTTCCTGCTTCAATCAAAGAAAAATTTATGAGTTTTCAAAGTGGTGGTTGGTTTGTGGCTTTGATGCCCTGAGTAGTTTGATTCACGGCCACTGCTGTCGAAGAACCGATTCTATCAGTGTGGTACCGAGATGCTCGCATGCTCTGTATCATTTTCTGGAGACCTTGGTTTTATAATGTTTCCCCCAGCTGTTTCATACCCAGACGTCCTTGGTATTGCTACCTTTGTCACTGAGGCA
Organism: Nicotiana knightiana; assembly: GCA_005239525.1. Lineage (NCBI taxonomy): Eukaryota > Viridiplantae > Streptophyta > Magnoliopsida > Solanales > Solanaceae > Nicotiana > Nicotiana knightiana. The sequence continues at coordinate 7,556 of ML433976.1, read as the reverse complement.
ATGCAATTTCTCCCTTTAAAATCAAACTTAGTCGTCTTGCACCCAGTACCAGTTTGTGTCCGTAGTGCTTATCAACTTTTCTCATGAAGCAGGTCCCGCTTAGGTGGCCTTTTCAGTTTCTTTGAGGCACTTTGTTTGCCTTATCGAATGAGATCACAGATGGATTCTTCCTTTCGTTAGTGCCATATATGCCCCAAATTGTGCTCGATATTACGGGGAAACTATAGCTAGTTTTGCAGCCATTTCTTTGCTTCACTTTTGATGCAAGATATGACCGAAAGGGACTCAAGAAAAAATTATGGATAACAATAGAAGAATAATTGAAGGTGAAAAAGAATTGCGCTTAAACAAAAGACGTCCCTTTCGGTGAAAGGAATATGGAGACTTATCTGGAAGTATGTGCCGACTTCAATGAATCATAACATGCATTTTGGACTGGACGCCTGATCCGTATAAGTTGTCTAATTCTCAAAATCCACCGCAAATATTCATCTTGACACTGTCTTGGGTTGTGCTCATGCCAGAGTATTCAAAACCATCATTCGGCTAGTAGCACCCTTTGCGGGTTTTCGCTAACTGACCTCTCTCATTTCTCTACTCATCGTCGCGTGCCCATTTGGGTTTTCACCAATAAGACTCTCTCATTTCTCTAATCACCATCGCGTTACAGTGCCCATACGAGTTTTCACCAATAATACTCTCTCATTTATTCTTTCTTATTTTAACTGAGATACGACATGCGGAAGGTTTCCCAATGACCCTGGCATGGGTGTTTAACCAAAGAATTGGATCCTTTTCCCAAAGCTATTTTTAGAAGAACACGGGTTTTTGATAACCAAAGAATAAGATTATAATTGTAGGAAAACTTGTAAATGGAAAACAGTAAGATGCACAAAAAGTAAGTATATTGCAATAGTAGTTTGGATGATCCCTCTACAGGTTATTTTACTCCCTTATATAGGGAATTTCTTAATATAATGTCTGCCTTTTTCATTGATTGAGCATTAATGACTAATTATGACATTAATGTAACGCTACAATGAGTAATCCTAGCTGTTGCGTGAATGTCGTGTAACGTGTGGATCACTATCTGAAGATCTCTGAATCCGCCCTTTGTTCTACCCATATACATTTTGACTGTGTATCTTCATCTTCTCAATTAGGTTGAGACTTCCGTAGCTAATTAACCCGTGGGTGTGATTTGCCGTGCCTCTTTGCCTCATACCTCTTCATAGAGTCCCGTCCAGCTATCGTGTCTTCATTACTCCACGTAGACTGTTGAGTCATCAAGATTTATTACAAATATGAAACTCTTTTTTACCAATACAGATAGTCCCTCTACTTACCAAATATTGAGACTTACCATATATTTATAGATCAATATTTGGTAAGTGGATACTCATTTATGGCGGGAATATTTTGTCGCTGCTTTACCTCGAAAAATTGTATCCTTCTCTGAATCATATGCGTCGTTTGTCACTTCTATTTAATGCTCAAACCACGTGTCCTTCTCAGATTGGTTCCGTAGTTACTCGGTGCTTTTTAGGGATTTCTGCGGCTGCGTCAGTCCCGAAGTGACACCTTCAATTATGACTTTTCATCATTATATATATATTTTTACCATGTTTGACGGTTATCCTCAAGTATAAATACCTTTCTTCTTTTCTTTGCTTCCGCGAAACACTTTCTAACTTTGTCTTTTGTAAAGAACTTTGCCTTTGTAAACATGTCTTCTTCAAATCAACCTCAGAGAGTAATAGATATTGAGAATTTAAGGCCATCTTCTGCTCCGACTAGGGGTCGGAGGGGTGGTAGACTTAAGAGTCTAGGATCCACTCCTTCAAGAGGCTCTTCTTCTTCTCAAATAGTTTGCCCTACATCCGCTAGGTCTCTAGTTTCTCCAAGGGCTAGGGCTTCCCGGTCTTTGTCTAGAGGTAGAGATGAACGTCTTCGTGAACCTGGAGTTGATGAAATTATTCCTGCTGAGTTTGTCTTTGTTAGAGATAATCAAGTTCTCATAGACCAATCTTATTCCCTTGAGAGTGTCGAAAGGTATCCAACCCTTAGTACTAAGGGTCAGATTTCCCTTGTTCGTAAGGAGTGTTTTTGGGGGCCTGATTTCCCTGTTTACATTCCGAATAGTAATCAAGGATAACGTCTTACAAGATGGGATACTCTTTTGTTTATACGTACGCTTTTACTCTAGGGTGTAGACCTCCCATTGATCCAGTCATAATTGAATTATGTCGTTTCTTCAATATCTGCTTAGGACAAGTTGGTCCGCTTGTGTGGCGAGTTGTCGCATGTCATAGGAGTTCAGCTTATTTAGCCTCGATTCCTTTTACTTTCAACCATCTTATTCATCTCTACTCTCCTGCATTGTTTCGTTAAGGGTTTTTTACTTTGACTGCTAGGAGAAAAAGAGTGCTGGTAACCCCTGGAGATGATAAGGATAGGGGTTGGTACCTCCAGTATGTTGTTGTACCCATTGTTGGTTTAATGGGTGAAGAAAATCTTCCGTTCCCTGAGAAGTGGAACCGTGCACGTGAGTATGCTTTAGCTCACATCCATTTACTTTTCCTCGTTCTGACTTGAGATGTTTTACTAACACCGTATCTGTTTCTTCTTCTCTCAGCAATCATGGGTAGTGTTGAGAATGTCTCCGGTATCCGTGATTCGGTAGAAAAATTATTATCCGTTGCTCCTTTAGAAGAGATATCTTGGAATTACTTCACTGGGAAGTACGGTTGGCATGTAAAGACCCACGTTAAGTGAAGCTTTTGTTATTGCTTCTTTCCTTACTCGAGCCTCTTCTTTCTCGGTCGCTTAATTTTTTCCCTTTTGATAGGGTTCTCTGCTCGTGAGGTGTCTGCTTCATCTATCCCGAAGATGTCTTTGGCCCAGGATCAAGAGATTATTATTGGTTCGTCTTCCTCGAAGAGGAAGATTGGTGAGTCACGTTCCGTTGAAGAAGAAAAAGAAGAGGAGAGTGCTTTGGTGCGCAGACCACGGAGAAGGGGGGTTGGTTTCGGATGATGAGTCTACACCCATGGCTTTGCCTTCTGTGTCTGTGGTTGAGCCCTCTACCTCTGAAGATGTTTCACATTCCCCCATTCATGAGTCTGTAGGTTACTTGTTCCATGAAAGTTTTGACCTTGCTCTTGATGATGTCCCTTTGGCTGCTGTTTTTCCCGCTTCTTTAAGAGAAGCTGTCTCATCTGCTCCTTTGGCTATAACGGCTTCTGTTGTTGCTTTGCCCGTGGTTTCCTCAACTCTTCACTCCTCCGTGCCTGTTGCTTTGCCCATGGATTCTCCAGTTCCTCAACCCTCCGTGCCTGTTGTTGCTTCATCTCTGCCTGCATCAATGCCTTCCGCTAGGGAAGTAGGTTCTTCCAGCAGAGAGATGCGGCAGGTGATAATAGAGGTTCCAGCTGAGGGAAATCTTTTCAAGAAAATGGTTGATCCCGAAGTGTGGCTCAAGCCTTTGATAGGTCCCACTGAGAAAATCAAGCTAGCCAGACATAGTGCTCTTACATGGACCAATGAAGTTGTGCATACCTCTTTGAAGGTATGGTGCAGGTTATCCTCTTTCATTTTCGTATGTGGAATTTATCATATCTAATTGGTTTATTTCTTGTGTATTAATCTTATAGGCATGGAGCTTATGAAGAGGATCTCAAATACGGATCAGGAGACAAAAGAGTTGCAGGCCGATGCTGATAATTGGAAAGCACAATATGATAGCCTAAGGATTGACATGGATGCCTTAGAAGAGGAAAGGAGTACCTTGAAGTGGCAGATGAGGCTCATGGAGGCAGAACTGGCAGTAGAGAAGGCTTCTTCCAGTCAGGCTGATAAAGACAAGAGTATTCTGGAGTCCTCATTTGCAGAGCATCTATCCCGCGCCTCAGAGGAGATTAGAGACTTAAAAAACTTGCTGGGGTAGAAGGAGGAATACTCAGGCGAGCTCGTGTAATCACTCACCCGTACTCAAGAGGATCTTCGTAATGCTTTAGATAAAGTTCAAACTCTGGAGGAGTTGATTGTACCGTTAAGGGCCACCCATGAAGTTGCTGAAGCGGAGAAGGACAGATTGAAAGATGAGCTTCAAGTATGGTCAAGGAATTATGAAGATCTTGAAGAGGTGGCTGTTGTTGATGTGAGCTGGGCGTATATGAATTCTCTCCTTGACACATTGACGGAAATGAGTCAAGAGGGTTTCGACCTTAGTGCTGAAATAGCTAAATTAAGGAAGCCATGGAGAAGGCTCAACAAGGTCATAACCTCTCTTCACCTGATGACGAGACTCCTGCTGCTTGTGCCTCTTCATCCTTAGTTGCTCCCGCTCCTTCTGCCAGTGAAGTCAACCCCCCTCCTGAAGAAATTTAAGAAGTTGGTTCACCCTTTTTTTTTAATCTTTGTCTCAATTGGTGGTTACCCCCAATCCAATCGGGGGTAAATTTGGATCTCTTTAAAGTCCCCAAATGACAACTTAGGGGCACCTCAATGTATAAAAATTCTATACGGCTAAGTATAAGTTAATACTTAGTTTTTACTTAGATGTTTTAATATATTAATGCTAGTATGACTTTTATTTTCCGTTGAGTTTCTGTTTCACTCTTTAAGTCTTTTGCATGCTTTATTTTTCGAGGTTTTAGTTTTACCTCTGAGTTTTGCATATAGAATGCTTAAGATTACTCGTACCTTTTCGTAATAGGCACGGTGTCATATTTAAGGTGTGTCTTTTTGTAGTAGGCATAATTTATGGAAGAGGGACCTTTTTTGATCGACACTTAATGAAGAAGACGTCTCAACTTCTTAAAGGTGTAATAATGCAATAGAGTGATAGGAATTTTTCACATATTTAAGAATGTTTCTGAGGAATTTTTTTGTTTTGTTTGAACTTTCACAACTTTTTATGTGTGTTTGATTATTGTCTAAAACTCATGTTGCAACTGTTTTCTTTTAACATATTTGATATACACTTGTATTTCGTAACTGTTTTTCGTATGTAACCGTTTTTTGAGTAATTACAAGGGAGCAACTATTTTTCATTAGTAACAGTTATTATAAGAATTGGGGGTTTTACCCGCAACTATTTTTGTTGGAAACAGTTTTCTAATAAGTACGAGGGAAATGTTTTCTTATTCGTAACTGTTTTATTTGATAACAGTTTTCTGAACAAATACAAGGATTTTGATCTTTCATCCATAACTGTTTTATTTGATAATAGTTTTCTATATGAGTACAAAGATTTCGTAACTGTTTTTAATAATAACAGTTTTTGAATGAGTACACTGATGATGATCTTTTACCCCTAACTGTTTTTATTACAACAGTTTTGAATAAGTATAAAGATGTACATTTCTTCCCTGTGTCTAATATTTTGCCTTTCAACCTGCACATGTTCGAAGGTTTTTTGCATTTTTGCATTAGGCTTTGTATTTGGATGACTCTTTTGATCTCTTTCGATTCTGCTCGTATCACTTGTCTCGTTGGGTAGATGGGTCTTCAGGCTCGAGCTTTTGACTTTCTGATAGTCTTCTTTGCTTCGTCTTAGCCTTCCATACTGTATAGTCCCCCAAGTGTTTGAGCTTTGAAGAATGAGATCTCGAGCACTTGATTATTCCTTCCCTGTGGTCCTTTTCCTGAAAGGAAAAATATTCCGGACTCGAAGGTATATAGATTTTTAGATGATGACTGCTTAACCCTTTAAAACGTCCATCAGAAAGTGTAACCCTAGACCGGAAATTGTATTATTTCCTCGCGTCTTTGCATGTCTAATATCATCATCTGGTGATGGGTTAGCTTTATGCCTATCATCTAAAAAAGTTAGTAAAATTTTTAAATGTTCAAAATAAAATTGAACGTGTGATACCTGACCGGGGGTACTTCTTTTCCTTAGAAGTAATACTTCTTTAGGTGGATGGCATTCTAGCTTGTTGGTAGAATTCTGCCGTCCATAGCTTCCAACTCATAGGCGCCCTTCCCAGCTATACCTCAGATTTTATAGGGTCCTTCCCAGTTTGTATTTAGCTTTCATGTGCATGCTTCTTTCGTTGATTGAAAGACCTTTTTGAGGACGAAGTCCCCAATATTGAAGTACCTGAGATGAGCTTTACGGTTGTAATAACGCTCTATGATTTGTTTTTGAGCTGCCATCCGTATCAGTGCTGCTTCTCTCCGTGGTTCGAGCAGGTCCAGATTGGTCCTCAATTCGTCGTCGTTTGCTTCCTCCATGGCTATTGTGAACCTTATGCTTGGTTCGCCAATCTCCACAGGTATTAAGGCTTTTGAGCCGTAGATAAGTGCGAACGGGGTTTCTTCCGTGGCTATTTTTGAAGTTGTTCTGTATGCCCATAGTACCGCTGGTAACTCATCAGGCCAATTTCCTTTGGCTTTATCCATCCTCTTTTTTAGATTGTTGATGATGACCTTATTCGTTGACTCAGCTTGACCATTAGCCACGAGGTGGTATGGCGTTGAAGTGATCCGCTTGATTTGCAAGCTTTTGAAGAATTCTGTGATTTGCGAGCCTATGAATTATGGGACATTATCGCACACGATATCCTTTGGTATCCCAAAGTGGCATATTATGTTTTTCCATAAGAAGCTTTTAACTTCCTTTTCTCGCACTTATTTGAACGCTTCTGCCTCTACCCATTTTGTAAAATAGTCGGTTAGCATGAGCAAAACCGGTCCCTGTCCTTTAGCCGTGGGAAGAGGTCCCACTATGTCCATACCCCATTTCATGAAAGGCCATGGGGATACTATTGGATGCAATAATTCCGCTGGTCGATGCATGTTATTGGAAAACCTTTGGCCCCTGTCGCATTTGGATACGAAGTTCTCAGCTTCTTCTTCCATCTTAGGCCAATAGTATCCAGCACTGATTAGGGTTTTCACTAGGGATCTCGCCCCTGAGTGATTTCCACAGTGTCCTTCGTGGACTTCTTTCATCACAAATTCCGTTTGGTTAGGTCCGAGGAATTTAGCTAGGGGTCCTCCGAACATTTTGCGATAAAGTGAGTTGTGAATAAGGCAGTACCGTGCAGCTTTGCGGCGAAGTGGCTGAGCTGCTTTCCTGTCTTCAGGTACGGTGCCATTCTGCAAAAAAATAAGAATTTCGTTTCTCCAGTCCCAGGTTAAGTTGTTGAAAGTTACCTCTTTCCTGTCCTGGTCGATCATTGAGTGGAATAGTTGGACGACAATTGCATTGTCTTTGTTTGTTACTTCCGTGACTGCTGCGAGGTTAGCTAATGCATCTGCTTCTGCATTTTCCTCTCTATGTATTTGCATTACCTTCCATGTTTTGAATTGTCTCACGAGTTCTCGATTTTTGAAGATATTGTTGCATTCGAGTCTCTCGAGCGATGTAAGTCCCTTGCATCTAATTTACTACCAGTTGGGAGTCGCTGTTGATCACGATTTGCTCGATTGAGAGTTCCCGTGCGAGTTCAAGCCCTGCAATAACAGCTTCATACTCTACTTCTTTGTTAGTTATAAGATAACACTTGATAGCTTGTCGTGTCTTTTCACCCGTGGGTGATATTAAG
>ML433974.1:0-74595 GCA_005239525.1 Nicotiana knightiana | reverse complement strand
TTCTTTACTTTCACGAAACACTTCTAACTTGTCTTCTTTATTTGGAAAGAGTTTTTTTTCTTGTCTTCGTAAATAAGTCTTTATCGAACCAAACTAAGGAGTGATAAATGTGGATGATTTGACCCCTTCTTCTGCTCCGACGCGGAGCCGGAGAAGTGGTAGACTGAGGAGTTTAGGCTCTACTCCTTTAAGAGGTTATTCTTCCCAGATTACTTTCCCTCCTTCTGCTAGGTATTTAGTTTCTCCAAGAGCTAGGGCTTCCAGATCTTCGTCTAGGGGGTAGAGAACATCACGAACCCTTACATGAACCACAAGTGCATGAAATCATTCCTGCTGAGTTTACCTTCACTAGGGATAGTTAGGTCCTTGTTGATCAGTCGTTATCCGTTGAGTGCTGATAGGTACCCTACCCTTATTACTGAAGGTTTAGTTCCCCTTGTTCGCAGGTAATGTTCTTGGAAGTCTGATTTTCATATCATCATTCCAAATGAGAACCAAAGAATAACATCTTACAAGACGGGGTATTATTATGTTTGTACCTACCCTTTTACTTTAGGGTTTAAACCTCCTATTGATCTAGTCATCATCGAATTCTGTCGTTTCTTCAAAATTTGCTTAGGACAAGTTGATCCTCTTGTGTGATGGGTTGTTGCGTGTCTTAGATGTTTAGCTACTTTAGCCTCGGTTCCTTTTACCTTTAATCATCTCATTCATCTTTATTCTCCTGCCTTATTTCGTCAAGGGATTTTTACTCTGGCTTCCAAGAGTAAAAGAGTGTTGGTAACCCCTGAAGATAATAAGGATAGAGGTTGGTACCTTCGATACGTTGTTGTGCCCACTGCTGGTTTAGTAGGTGAAGAAAATCTTCCCTTCCACGAGAAGTGGAATCGTGCATGTGATTACATTTTAGCTCACATTCATTATTCTTCCTTTTTGCTTTAAGTGTTTTATTAACACCGTAGCTATTTTTTTTCTTCTTTCAGCAGTCATGGGTACTGTTGAGAATGTCTCTAGTATCCTTGGTTGGGTAGAAAAGTTGTTGTCGATTGCTCTGTTGGAAGAAAGGTCTTGGAACTACTTCTCAGGGAAGTACTATTAGAAAGGGAAAACTCACGGTAAGTGAAACATTTGTTTTCGTTTCTTTCCTTGCTCGAATCTTTTTCTCATTTTAACCCTTTATTTTTGATAGGGTTTCCTATCCGTGGAGTGTCTGCTGTGTCTGTTTTTAAAATGTCCCTGGCTCAGGCCCAGGACATTATTGCTGATTCTTCTTCTTCGAAAAGGAAGGTTGGTGGGTCTAGGACCTTAGAAGAAGACGAAGAAGAGGAGGACGCCTTGGTGCACATGTCACGTAGAAGGAGGGTGATTTTAGGTGATGAGTCTACACCCGTGGCAGTGTCTTTCGTGCCTGATGTTAGACCTTCTTCCTCTAAGGATGCTTCTCTCTCTCCTGCGCATGATTCTGTGGAACATCTATTTCGTGAAGGCTTCGGCCCTGATGTTAATGAAGCTCCCTTGGCCGTTCTTCCTCCTTATTTTAAAGAAGTTCCTTCATCTACTCCTATTACCTCCTCCGCTCCCATTGCTACTTTGCCCGTGGCTTTCCATCTCCCCAGACTTCCGTGTCCGTGGCTTCTACATCTTTGCCTACTTCCGTGCCTTCTGTTAGAGAAGTAGGGTCTTCCAACAGGGAGATGCGGCAAGTTCTAATAGAGGTTCCAGCTGGTGGGAGTCTTTTTAAGAAATCTAGTCAGCCTGAGGTGTGGCTGAAGCCCTTGATAGGACAAAAAGAGAGGACCAAACTGGATAGCCATAGTTCTCTTACCTGGGCTAATGAGGTCGTGCATACATCTTTGAAGGTAAAGTATATTCTTTTGTATTTCATGCTCGTACATGTAATTGTCGTATTTAACTGATTTCCTTTTTGTAGATCAATCTTATAGGTATGGAGCTCATGAAGAGAGTTTCTAAAATGGAGTAAGAAATAAAAGAGTGGCGTGCTGAAGTTGATAACTCGAAGGGGAAATATGAATGCTTGCCTTGACACATTGACGGAAATGAGTCAAGAGGGTTTCGACATTAACGCTGAAATGGATAAAATCAAAGAAGCCATGGAGAAAGCTCAACAAGGTAAGAATCTCTCTTCACCCGAAGGTGAGGCTCCTGCTGCTCAAGTCCCCTCGTCTCCAGCTGCTCCTGCTTCCTCTGCCGGCGAAGAATTTGATCCCCCTTCTAAAGACAATTAAGATGTTGGTTCCCTACTTTTTTTATTTGATTGGTGGTTACCCCTAGCTCCATCGGGGGTAAGTTTGAATCTTTTATATTCCCCAACTGAAAACTTAGGGGCACCTTAATGTAAATACAATATATACGGCTAAGTATAAATTTAATACTTTGTGTTTACTTTGCCGTTTTATCATATCAATGCAAAATATGACTTAATTTACTGATTCTCTGTTCTAGTCGTTAAGTCTTTTGCATGCTTTATTTTTCGAGGTTTTAGTTTTACCTCTGAGGGTTGCATATAGAATGCTTTATATTACTCGTACCTTTTTGTAATAGGCACGATATCATATAAAATGTGTACCTTTTTGTAGTCGGCAAAATTTATGAAAGAGGCCCCTTTTTGATCGACACTTAATGAAGAAGACGTCTCAACTTCACAATGGTGTAATAATGCAATAGAGTGATAGGAATTTTTCACATGTTTAAGAATGTTTCTGAGGGAAGTTTTTTGTTTGAACTTCCACAATATTTTACATGTGTTCGATTATCGTCTAAAACTCATGTTGCAACTGTTTTCTTTTAACAAATTTTATGTACACTTGTATTTCGTAACTGTTTTTTTTATGTAACAATTTTTTCGAGTTAATACAAGAGAACAATTGTTTTTTGTTCGTAACAGTTTTCAATGATCACGAGGAAATTCTTTTTCATCCGTAACTGTTTTATTTGATAACAGTTTTACATGTGAGTACAAAGATTTCGTAACTATTTTTAGTTATAACAGTTTTTGAATGAGTACTATGATGATGATCTTTTATCCATAACTATTTTTGGTTACAATAGTTTTCTTTTGAATAAGTACAAAGATGTGAATTTCTTCCTCGTAGCTAATATTTTGCCTTTCAACCTGAACATGTTCGAAGGTTTTTTGGATCAGGCTTTGTATTTGAGTCTTCAGCTTTGTATTTGAGTCTTCGGCTCTTTCGATTCTGCTCGTATCACTTGACTTATTGGGTAGATGGATCTTTAGGCTCGAGTTTTGACTTTTTAATAGTCTTCTTTGCTTCGTCTTAGCCTTCTATACTGTATAGTCCCGCAAGTGTTTGAGCTTTGAAGAATGAAATCTCGAGCACTTGACTATTCCTTCCTTGTGGTCCTTTTCCTGAAAAGGAAAAACATGCGGGACTAGAAGGTATATAGTTTTTAGATGATGACTGCTTAACCCTTTAAAACGTCCATCAGAAAGTGTAACCCTAGACCGGGAATTCAGTTACTTCCTCATGTATTTGCAGGTCTAATATCATCATCTGGTGATGGGTTAGCTTTATGCCTATCATCTAAAAAGGTTAGTAAATTTTTAAATGTTCAAAATAAAATCGAACGTGTGATACCTGACCGGGGGTATCAACTTCTTTTCCTTAGAAGTAGTACTTCTTCAAGTGGATGGCATTCCAACTTGTTGGTAGGATTCTGCCGTCCATAGCTTCCAGCTCATAGGCGCCTTCCCAGCTATGCCTCGGACTTTGTAGGGTCCTTCCCAGTTTGGACTTAGCTTTCATGTGCCTGCTTCTTTTGTTGATTGAAAGATTTTTTTGAGGACGAAGTCCCCAATCTTCAAGTACCTGAGATGAGCTTTACGGTTGTAATAACGCTCTATGATTTGTTTTTGAGCTACCATCCATATTAGTGATGCTTCTCTCCGTGGTTCGAGCAGGTCCAGATTGGTCTTCAATTCATCGTCGTTTGCTTCCTCCATGGATGTTGTAAACCTTATGGTTGGTTCGCCAATATCCACAGGTATTAAGGCTTCTGAGCCATAGACAAGTGCGAATAGAGTTTCTCCCATGGCTGTTTTTGAAGTTGTTCTGTATGCCCATAGTACCGCTGGTAACTCATCAAGACAGTTTCCTTTCGCTTTATCTAGCCGCTTATTTAGATTGTTGATGATGACTTTATTCGTTGACTCAGCTTGACCATTAGCCATTGGGTGGTATGGCGTTGAAGTGATCTGTTTGATTTTCAAGTTTTCGAAGAATTCTGTGATTTGCGAGCCTATGAATTGTGGGCCATTATCACACACAATCTCCTTTGGTATCCCAAAGCGGAATATTATGATTTTCCATAAGAAGCTTTTAACTTCCTTTTCTCGCACCTTTTTTAACGCTTCTGCCTCTACCCATTTTGTAAAATAGTCGATTAGCACATGCAAAAACCGTACCTGTCATTTAGCTGTGGGAAGAGGTCCCACTATGTCCATACCCCATTTCATGAAGGACCATGGGGATATTATTGGATGCAATAATTCCGCTGGCCGATGCATGTTATTGGCAAAGCTTTGGCATCTGTCGCATTTGGATACGAAGTTCTCGGCCTCTTCTTCCATCTTAGGCCAATAGTACCCAGCTTTGATTAGGGTTTTTACCAAGGATCTCACCTCTGAGTGATTTTCACAGTGTCCTTCGTGGACTTCTTTCATCACGAACTCCGTTTGGTTAGGTCCGAGGCATTTTGCTAGGGGCCCTCCGAACATCTTGCGATATAATGAGTTGCGAATGAGGCAATACCGTGCAGCTTTGCGGTGAAATGCTTGAGCTGTTTTCTTGTCTTCAGGTACGGTGCCATTCTGCAAAAAATTTAAGATTTCATTTCTCCAGTCCCAGGTTAAATTGTTGAAAGTTACCTCATTTATGTCCTGGTCGATCGATGAATGGAATAGACGAACGACAATTGCATTGTCATTGTTTGTTACTTCCGTGACTGCTGCGAGCTTAGCTAATGCATCTGCTTATGCATTTTCCTCTCTAGGTATTTGTATTATCTTCCATGTTTTGAATTGTCTCACGAGCTCTTGTGCCTTTTCTAGATATTATTGCATCCGAGTCTCTCGAGCCATGTAAGTCCCCTGCATCTGATTTACTACCATTTGGGAGTCGCTTTTGATTACGATTTGCTCGATTGAAAGTTCTCGTGCGAGTTCTAGTCCTGCAATGACAGCATCGTACTCTGCTTCATTGTTAGTTATAGAATAACATTTGATAGCTTGTCGTTTCTTTTCACCCATGGGTGATATTAAGACTATGCCTAAGCCGGCACCTTTTATATTGGAAGAACCATCGGTAAATAGGGTCCATAGACCCGGATTAGCACCATTAAAGAGTTGTAACTCTTTTTCCACTTTAGGGACAATGCTATTACTAAAGTCAGTGACAAAATCAGCTAAGATGACTTGATTGCATTCCTAGGCTGATATATTATTTCATGCTCACTTAATTCTATGGCCCACTTGGCTAATCTTCATGATAGTTCTTGTTTATGCAGTATATTTCTTAATGGATACGAGGTCACAACTGTGATTGGATGACATTGAAAGTATGGCCATAATTTTCTAGATGCCATGATTAGAGCTAAGGCTAACTTTTCTAGATGTGGATATCTAGTTTCAACATCTAGTAATGTCTTGCTTACATAATAAATAGGAGATTGTCTACCTTTATCCTCCCTTCCCAATACTGCACTTACAGCAATTTCTGAGACGACAAGGTAGATGTACAACCTCTCCCTCTCCTTTGGCTTTGATAGCAACAGAGGTTTTGATAGATAAGCCTTTAGATCTTTGAGAGCTTGTCGACATTCTTCAGTTCATTCGAACCGATTTTGCTTTTTGAGAACTACAAAGAATTTAAAATTTTTCTCGAAAGATTTGGAAATAAATCTTCCCAAGGCTGTAATTCTTCCCGTTAGTCTTTGAACTTTTTTTTTTGTTTATAAGTACATCAGGTATTTCTTCTATAGCTTTAATTTGATCAGGATTTACCTCTATTCCCCTGTTTGATACAAGGAAACCCAAGAATTTACCTGATTCTACGCAAAAATTGCATTTTCTTGGATTCAACTTCATATTATACCTGCGTAAAATGTCAAAGGTAATAGAGAGGTGCTGGAAATGGTCTTCCGCCCGTGTTGATTTTACCAGCATGTCATCGATGTAAACTTCCATCGTTTTCCCAGATGTTCCTGGAACATCTTGGTCACTAGCCTTTGATAGGTGGCTCCAGCGTTTTTTAAGCAAAAAGGCATGACTTTATAACAATAAGTCCCCCTGTTTGTAATAAAGGAGGTTTTTTACTCGTCTGAGGGATCCATTTTAATCTGATTATAACCAGAATACGCATCTAAAAAGATTAACAATTCATGACCTGCGGTGACATCAATCATTTGATATGTATGTGGTAATGGGAATGAATCTTTGGGGCATGCTTTATTTATGTTAGTATAATATATGCATACTCTCCATTTGCCATTCTTTTTAGGTATTGCCACAATGTTAGCTAGCAAGTTAGGGTACGTTACCTCTCGTATCAAACAAATTTTCAAGAGTTTTTGTACCTCTTCATCTATCACTTGGTTCTTGAATGGTCCTTGCTTTCTTTTCTTCTGCTTAACAGGTTTGAAGGATGGATCTTCATTTAGTTTATGAGTCATCACTTCTGGTGGGACATCTGTCATATTTGAGTGGGACCACGCAAAGCAATATGCGTTAACCTTTAAATAATCAATTAACTTACCTCTTCGACCGGGGCTCAGCCTAGTGCCTACATACACTTTATGTTCAGGTTTTTGTTCAAACAATGGAACAACTTCGAGCTCTTCCGTAGTAGTTTTGATATGCTCCTCTTCCTCCGGTCATGAATGGCGTCCGGTCTGGAATCTACATCACTGTGGTCCAGTTTATCTTCCGTGGTGACTTGATTCACATTTTCGTGAATATATTCTTCCGTATCGATTTGAACACTTACTTCTTTCATACCTGTTTGGTCAATGGCTTTTTACGTACCTGTTTGGCCGGTAACATCTGCCTGGGATATTTCCATATCTTCCGATTCTTCCGTCTCTACTTTTTTGTTATAATGCACCACAATATTTATATTTCTAGAGATTTGTTGATCTCCTCTAATTTGTCTGATTCCCCATTCTAAAGGGTATTTTATTACCTGGTGCAAGGTAGATGGTACTGCTTTCATGTCGTGGATCCAGGGCCTTCCCATGATTACGTTATAAGCCATGCCAGTATCAACGACTTGGAATTTGGTGTTTTTAATTACTCCCTCGGCATAAGTGCTAAGTTCAATTTCTCCTTTGGTTATCACTATAGAGTTGTCAAACCCTGATATGGCTCGTGCCTTTGGGATCACCTGATTTCCTAAGAGCATTTCTTCCACGACTCTTAGCACGATAATGTTGACTGAACTACCTAGATCAATCAACACTCTTTTAATGTTAGTGTCATGAATGAGTAAGGATATTACTAGAGCATCGTTGTGGGGGAGCATTAGTCCGCTGGAATCTGCATCATCAAAGGTTATATCATCTACGTCCAGATTTTCTTGAACCCACTTTCCGTGTGTAACTGTGACCTTCGAGGCTAATTTGCAAACTATTCCGTTTACTTCCTCTCCTCTATGTATCACACTGACGGTTCCTTTTGGAGATGGAGGCTTCTGGGGCTCCTGCCTGTTCTTCATGTATGCCTGTTTACCTTTATCACTAAACAATTCTGTTAAATAGCCCTGTTTCAATAATTGTTCTATTTCACCTCGTAAAAACCTACAATCTGCAGTCTTATGTCCATGATCATTATGGAATTCACACCAGAAATCTGGATTCCTTTTAGTTGGGTTTGACCGCATTTCTTTGGGCCATCGGACCTTATCACCCATATTTCTTAATATTGAAACAAGTTCAGGGGTACTTACATTAAATGTGTGATCCCCAATTCGTACATTACCTCTAGGTCGTTCATCTCGATCCTTTCTGGATCTAGATGAGGACGAGCCCACATCTCTGCTTGGTGGTCTATAATCTGACCTGGTGTTTTCGAACCTGGGACGAGTTTCACGTCCTGATGGTCCCAAGTAAGGATCGTACCTATTTTTACCTGATCTCCTGTCTGATTCGGAATGTCTGGATCTGGTATGATCTTCATCTTTCAAACGAGCAATGGTAACTTCTTCTATTCGAAGTTTAGTACTGTACCTGTTATAAACATCGTTCCACGTTGTAGCTGGGAATTCTCTCAAGCTTGCTTTGAGTCTCCTCGTGGCTTATGAGATTTTATTATTTAGATTACTTGCAAATTCCATGGCTGCCCAATTATCAGGCACCCTTGGTAGTTGCATTCTTTCACGTTGGAACCTATCTACAATTTCACAGAGTAGTTCCGTGTCTCCTTGCTTTATTTTATATATGTCCTCCATTCTTTTCTCGACTCCTTGCGCACTGGAGTGTGCTTTTATGAAAGAGTCTGCAAGCTCAGCAAAAAAATCGATAGAATTTTCAAGGAGAAGAGAATACCAGGTTAGGGCTCCTTTGGTAAGCGTTTCTCCAAATATTTTGGCAAGGACTGATTCAATCTCTTGTTTTGTTAAGTCGTTGCCCTTTACTCCGGTGGTAAAAGCAGTCACGTGGTCGCGTGGGTCAGTTGTTCCGTCATACTTAGGAACGTCAGTCATTTTAAACTTCTTGGGTATAGGCAAGTGTGCTGCGCTTGGTTTCCAAGGTTGTTGAAAATATATATCAACATCAATGCCTTTGATAACAGGTGGTACTCCAGGAATTTTCTTGATTCAATCGTTTTGTTCCTTCACCTATTTCTGCAACGTTAGTAGTAAATTTTGTAATTCAGAGTTATTAGTCATACCTGGTCTTGCTTCGAGAGATTCGTTAGGAGTGTCATCCCTTGCTGAGTTTACCAACCCAGACTAAGGATTTTCCATGGTGATAGTGTTATTGGGAGGTGATGTCAGTGATGCAGGTGATGCCGCTGGTAATCCCCTTGCAAATTCTTGCAAATCTTGGCCCACATACTCTGCAATCATTTGCTTTACCCGATCTTGTTATACCGTTTGATCATTATTATTGTTTTTTTTATTGGATCTTTCTGGGGATTGTTCCCTTGAACCACGTGGGGTTCCTAAAGGTGATGGAACTGGGGTTCCATTTCTCTGCTGGTTTTTGTCGTTGGAGTTCGACATAGTTCAGAGGAGATCGCTTGAAAAGCAAACAAAGATTATCAGACTTCCCGGTAACGGAACCAGTTTGTTTAACCAAAGAGCTAGATCCTTTGACCAAATCTATTTTTAGGATTAACACAGGATTCTGATAATCCAGGAAATAATAATAAATAAAAAGGAGTAAGTAAATAGACAATAATATGATGCACATAAAAGTAAAATGTATTGTATTCATAGTTCAGATGCCCTTACAAGTTATATTTTATTCCCTTTTATAGGGAATTTCTTAATACAACGTCTACCTCTTACAATGATCGCTCATTAATGACTAATTATTACATTAATGGGACGTTACATAGAATGACCGTAATTATTGCATGAAAGTTGTGTAACGCGTGAGTCATTAATTGAGGGTCTCTGAATCTGCCCGTATCTTTGTCCGGATTCATTCTGACCGTGTCTCTTCCTTGTCTCAATCAGGTTGAAATTCTCGTAGCTGATTACTATATAGGTTTATTGAGTCGTGTCTATTTTCTTTGCACCTCTTTATAGAATCATGTCCAGTTGTCATGTTTCCTTGGTCCACGTAGCCGGCTGAATCATCAATAATTATCATACGTGTGAAACTCTTTTTTTACCAATACAACGCCCCAGTCCGAAATCATTATACGAACCTATTGGAACCGTCAAATCCCGTTTCCGAGGTTGATTACTCAAAACGTTGACCGAAGTCAAACTTAGCCTTCTAAGGCTAACTTAAGGAACCAAGTATTCCGAGTTCAATCCGAACCTTTCCAAATATCAAACTAACCATCCCCACAAGTCATAAAAAAGTAAAATAAAATACGGGGAGTCTTATTTAGGGAAATGAGGGTTCTAGAAAGCAAAACAACCTGTCGGGTCGTTACATTCTCCACCTCTTAAAAAAATGTTTGTCCTCGAACGAGTCTAGAATCATACCTGGAGTGATGAATAAGTGTGAGTATCGGCTTCGCATATCCTCCTCGGACTCCCAAGTCACCTCCTCGAATGGTTGGCCCCTCCACCGATCCTTTACCGCAGAAATCCTCTTGGATCTCAGCTGGCGATCCTGCCTATCAAAACTGGCAACTGGCTCCTCTTCATAACCCAAACTCTTGTATAACTGAATCATGATGAAGTATTACATGTGTGACAAGTCAGGATGATACCTCTGGAGCATAGACACGTTGAAGATTGGATGAACTCCAGATAGACTGTGAGGCAAAGCAAGCTCATACGCAACCTCCCCAACTCGCCTCAACACCTCAAATAGGCCTATAAACCTTGGTCTAAACTTTCCGTTCTTCCTGAACCTCATGATTCCCTTCAGCGACGAGACTTTCAAGAGAACCTTCTCACCCACTATAAATAATAAGTCACGCGCCTTCTGATCCGCGTAACTCTTATGTCGGGACTGTGCTGTGCGAAGTCGCTCCTGAATCAACTTTACCTTTTCCAAGGCATCCTTCACCAAATCAGTACCATATAACCTAGCCTCCCTGGGCTCAAACCACCAAATGGGAGAATGACACCCCCGACCGTATAAGGCCTCGAATGGGTCCATCTCGATGCTAGACTGGTAACTGTTGTTGTAAGCAAACTTGTCCAAAGGCAAGAATCTATCCGGCTGCCCTCCAAAGTCAATAACACATGCTTTGAGTATGTCCTCCAATATATGAACTGTCCGCTCCGACTGTCCGTCGGTCTGGGATGAAATGCGGTGTTGAGCTCTACACGGATTCCCAACTCACTCTATACGGCTCTCCAGAAACGCAAAGTAAACTGAGGACCTCTATCTGATATGATGGAAACAGGAACACCATGTAGCCGAACTATCTCCTGAATATAGATATGGGCCCATCTCTCCAAAGTAGACGTAGTCATCACATGAATGAATTGTGCCGACTTGGTCAATTTGTCTACAATGACCCAAACTGCATCAAACTTCCGCAAAGTCCGCAGCAACTTAACTACGAAGTCCATAGTGATGCGCTCCCACTTCCACTCAAGTATAGTCATTTACTGGAGTAGGCCTCCTGGGCTCTAGTCCTCATACTTAACCTACTGTCAATTAGGCATCTGGATACATACTCAACTATGTCTTTCTTCATCCACCGCCACCAATAATGCTGCTTCAGGTTGCGATACATCTTTGTAGCACCTGGGTGAATGGAATATCGAGAATTGTGTGCCTCCTATAGAATCCTCTACCTCAAGCCATCAACATTCGGAACACATAGATGACCCTGGAGTCCCATAACACCATCCTCTCTGATAGAAACCTCATTGGCACTACCTTATAGTACTTTCGCTCTGAGAACCAATAAGTGTGGATCATCGAACTGTCGATCCTTGATCTGCTCCAATAGTGAGGACTGGGCAATGTCGCAAGCAAGAACTGGACTGGGCTCTGAAATATCCAACCTCACAAGTATGTTAGCCAAGGAATGAATGTCCAAGGCTAGTGGTCTCTCCTCCGCTGAGTTAAATGCCAAGCTACCCATACTCTATGCATTTCTGCTCAAGGCATCCACAACCACATTCGCCTTGCCCGGATGATAAATAATGGTGATATCATAGTCCTTCAGTAACTCAAGCCACCTACGCTGCCTCAAATTGAGATTCCTTAACTTGAACAAATGCTATAAGCTACGATGATCAGTGTAAACCTCACATGACACCCCATAAAGATAATGCCTCTAGATCTTAAGAGCGTGAACAATCGCGACCAACTCCAAATCATGCAAAGGATAATTCTTCTCATGGGGCTTCAACTGACGTGAAGCATATGCAATAACTCGCCCGTACAACATCAATACACAACCCAAGCCAACACGTGAAGCATTAAAATACATAGTATACATGCCCGAACCGGAAGGCAGCACAAGGACTAGTGCAGTGGTCAAAGCTGTCTTGAGCTTCTGGAAGCTCTCCTCATAATCATCGTACCAACGAAACTGAGCACCCTTCTGGGTCAATATAGACAAAGGTGCTGTAATAGATGAGAAACCCTCCATGAACCGTTGATAATAACCTGCTAACCCCAATAAGCTCTTGATCTCAGTCGCCGAAGTAGGACGAGGCCAACTCTGAACTGCCTCAATTTTCTTGGGATCCACCTTAATACCTTCGCCTAATACCACATGCCCTAAGAATGCGACAGAATCTAACCAAAACTCACACTTGGAGAACTTAGCATATAGCTTCTATTCCTGCAAAGTCTGAAACACTACTCTCAAATGCTGCTCGTGCTCCTCCATGCTGCGAGAGTAAATCAAAATGACATCAATGAAGACAATGACAAACGAATCAATATATGGCCTGAACACCCTATTCACCAAATTCATAAATGCCAATGGGGTGTTAGTCAAGCCGAAGGACATCACCAGAAACTCATAATGGCCATATCTAGTAAGGAAAGCAGTCTTCAAAACATCTGATTCCCGAATCTTCAACTGATGGTACCTTGATCTCAATTTGATCTTATAGAACACCCTAGCACCCTGCAACTGGTCAAAAAAATCATCAATACGCGGCAACGGGTACTTGTTCTTAATGGTAACTTTGTTCAACTAACAGTAATCAATGCACATTATCCGCATTGTCCCATCTTTCTTTTTTACAAATAACACTAGTGCACCCCTAGGTAACACACTTGGTCTGACGAACCCCTTTGATAGAAACTCCTCAAGCTTCTCCTTCAACCTTTTCGGAGCCATACGGTACGATGGGATAGATATAAGCTGGGTGCCTAAAGTCGAGTCAATACAGAAATCAATGTCACGATCTGGTGGCATGCCTGGAAGGTTAGAAGGAAACACATTGGCGAATTCTCGGACTACTGGCACTGAATCAATCGCCGGAGACTCTGCGGTAGTATCCTGAACATAGGCTAGATAAGCTAAACAACCCCTCTCGACCATGTGTTAGGCCTTCAGAAAAGAGATGACCTGACTAGATGTAACGACAGATGAACCCTTCCACTCCAACTTCGACAACTGTGGAATCGCTAAAGTAACAGTATTGGCATGGGAATAAAGGATGGCGTGATATGGAGATAGACATTCCATTCCTAGGATGACCTCAAAGTCAGTCATATCAAGCAGCAGAAGATCCTCTCTAGTCTCGTATCTACAGAATGTGACCACACAGGACCGATAGAACCGATCCACAATAATAGAATCACCGGGGTGGACACATAAACATGAGTACCTAAGGACTCATGAGGAATATCAAGAAAATGAGCAAACAGAGATGATACTTACAAATAGGTAGATCCTGGATCAAATAATACTGAAGCATCCCTACTGCAGACATAAATAATACATGTGATCACGGCATCTGAGGCTACTGCATCTGGTCTGGCCGAAAAAGTATAGAATCTAGTTGGAGCGCCACCTGTCTTGCCCCCTCATGTCTACCTCCACCTCTAGAACGACCCCTACCCACCTGCCCTCCGCCTATGGGCGGCCAGACGGCTGGTGCGGCTAATGGAGACATAATCATGGGCTGCTGACCCTAGTGCACTATCTTTCCCCGAAGTCTGGGGAAATTTCTATTCATGTGACTAGGATCCCCGCACTCATAAAAACCTTTCGGAGCGGTGGGCTGCTGCCCTAAAGTCTGAACCTGATGGCTGAATACCTACTGGAAGAACCCTAAAGAGTGGGTGGGAGATATGAACTCTCTGGCATGAAGAACCATGATGATCGGAGCACCCACTTGAAGAACCCTGAATAACTGGCAAGCAGTAAGAACTCTCCAGCATAACACTAAAGTAGGGTTGTGCTGGAACACCCCGAGGAGGTGGTGGTGCTGAATATGGGGGCCTGCTGGGTTGACCCCTCCCAAAATGACCTCTGCCCTCAGTTGGGGCACCTATGAACTCTCCAGAAAAATGAGACCTCTTGTCCCCCTGTATCTGCTCTCTACCCCTCTGACGTTAACCCTCGATCCTCCGAGCAATCTCCACTACTAACTGATAGGGAGTACCCATCTCAACCTCCCGAGCCATACTAGACTAAATACTAGAGTGAAACCCCACAACAAACCTCAGCACTCTCTTTGCGTCGGTAGGAAGTATCATAAATGCATGGCGAGACAACTCAGAGAATCTCGCCTCATGGTCGGTCACTGAAATATGACCCTGCCCGAGCTGCTAAAATTGACACCGCAAATCTTCCCTCAAGAAGGGTGGAATATACCTGTCCAGGAATAGGCGTGTGAACTGGTCCTAAGTCATGAGAGGAGAATCTGATGGTCTGCCAAGAAGATAAACCTTCCACCATTTATGTTCTCTGCCCTCCAACTGAAAGATTGTGAAATCCACCCCGTGAGACTCCAATATTCTCATGTTGTGTAGTCTGTCCCTGCACCTATCAATGAATTCCTGGGGATCCTCATGTCGCTCACCCCCAAAGATAGGAGGTGTAGCCTAGTCCATCTGTCCAAAAGCTTTTGCGACTCGCCGGCCGCAGCTGGGCTAGGCTATGGTACATCCGCTGTAACTAGCTGGGTGTCGCCCACGGGTAGTGTGCCTGGGGTGTAATATATTGCAACTACATTCCCAGGAGCCTGAGCAGTAGGGGTCTGTGCTCCCCCTCCCTCTTGAGAAGTGGTTGGGTCTGCTGGAAATAAACTAGCCTTGATCATAGAATCCATGAACAGCAGCATACGACCATGACTTGCTGAAAGTCCGGTACTGACATGAAATATACCGGGGCTGGCTTTGCTGCGGGCACCTCGCCCTGCCCCTCAATAATGGGATCCTTTACTGGATCTGCTGGTGGTATAACTGGGGAAACTCTGCTACGTCCTCATCGCCTACCTTAGGCTGGTGCCCTCCCCGGCAATGTGCCTCGGCTTCTCGCAACAAGAGGAGAAGCTCCTCCTAGGTCCGGAACATTTGCCGTGCGCGTTCTCACCATCTGTGAGAGAGTAAGAGAAAAAATGTAGTACACCATCAACTGCATGATAGGAGATCAATAAAGAGTAGTTTCCTAACACCATATAGCCTCTTGAAGATAAGTACGAACATCTCCGCACCGATCCAAAAGACTCTAATTAGGCCTGCCCATAACTTGTGAGACCTACGTGAACCTAGTGCTCTGTTATCATGTTGTCACGACCCAATTTCATTATAGGCCGTGATGGCGCCCAACACCGTTGTTAGGCAAGCCAACACCGATCAATCTAGTAGTTCCCTTTTTAATAAGTTTGCTAAGTGAATAAGATTCCTCATTGTTAAGAGATTTAGGAATTTACATATATAAAATAATTAAATGAAAGCAACCGAGGGCAAACCATAGTCATGAAAACAAATACAAAATCATAGGTCTACTAGTGTGTGCCAAGACCTGGTGTCACAAGTATATGAGCATTCTAGTAGAATATAGAAAAGTGTACTAGTCTACTGTGTGAAAGAAAATAGACAGAAAATATAACAAAAGGAAGACTCCAAGTGCTGTAGGACGGCTCGGGAAGAAACTCACCATGAAGTCTCGAAGTTTAAATCAAGCGTGTGCGCCAGACTGATATCTAAATGCATCTGCCTCAGATCCTGCACATTTAAGTGCAAAAGTGTAGCGTGAGTACATAAACAACATGTACCCAATAAGTATCTAGTCTAACCTCGAAGAAGTAGTGACGAGGGGTCGACTTCGACACTTACTATGGGCCAGAAACATAATAATATGAAGTTATAATTAAGCATGAAATATATAATGATAATAGAGCTCAAAGAAAGAAATAAGTAAACGTTCCTTCATTTCAAGTAAGAACCAAATCATTTGTCTCATCTATTCCTTTCACCTTCCAAGTCCATGAAACAATATTAAATATAAAAAGGGGTTCCAATATCTTTACACACGAGTTATGTCGAGGACTTACGTCCCGATCCAAATATTCATAATAATATATTGTGCACTGCCGAGGGTCTAACAGCCCAAACCATATAATATATCAATAAATCCTGCCAACGCGAACGACCCTCTCCCATGAGAGTAGTGGAAATTCACCCCGCTCGCGGAATATATTTGCGAAGAGGTTGAACATAGATTTTCTCAATTTATCGCAATATTTCTCAATTCCTTTTAAAAATAGGAAATTCAACTTGGAACTTTAAAATATTGAAATCCTCGACTTATGCTTTAATTCAAAAATTAGTAAGAATAAACAAGCAACGGTATGAATGAAACATGGTGTGAGCCTATATCTACCCGGGCATAAGCATGAATAGTAGCTACGCACGGACTCTCGTCACATCGTGCATATGTAGTCCCCCACAATTAGAAGTACATATTGATTTAAGTTCACCTATGGGGTTAATTCCCTCTTACAAGGTTAGAAAAGAGACTTACCTCATCTCAAGGCCTACTTCCCGGTCTAAGAATGTTCTCACGCCCTCAATTCGTTGCCGAATAAACCCAAAACTAATCAAATAGTACGTAAACTTATCAATACATACTCAAAAGTTCGTATTACCACTATTTAAGAGGTTACCCAACCCTAAATGTAAGATTCTTAAAATTCACCCCCAGGCCCACGTGCCCAGATTTCAGAAATTTTCGAATAAAGTTGTTACCCATAACCCCATGAACTCAAATTTATGTTTTTCATCAAGTTTCATAACCATTTTCGTGGTCAAATCCCAATTTTACCCAAACCCTAAATTTTCATCTAAACCCTTGATTTCACAGATTTTTACATGTTAATCTACCCATAATCTATGTATTTAACTCATGTTGTGTAGAAATTACTTACCTCAAAGTGCTAGGTGAAAACCCTCTTCCAAAAGCTCCACAAATCACCAAAGAGATAAAAGCAAATGAGATAAATGGTCTAAGTCCCGCATTAAATGAGATGGGCACACGCCTCGGTGTCGCATTTGCAACACCGGGTTCGCAAATGCGAAGGCTGCAAATGCAAAAAATCTATCACAAATGCGAACCCTGGGCTTCAACGGCTGAGGTCGCAAATGCGACGAAAGTTTCGCAAATGCTAACACTACTGAGGTTGCAAATGCAGCTCATGTATCACAAACGCGCACACTGCCACAGGTCGAGCTTTTTTGCAATTGCGAAGCTCTTCTCGCCAAAGCGACGCTCGCAAATGCGAACAATTTCTCAAATTTGCGAGATCTGCAGCACCATCAATAAACACCAGAAAATCTGAAGTCTTTTCAAATCCTCCCAAACGTCCGAAACTCACCTGACCCCTCGGGGATCCACACCAATTCCCATACAAGTCTAATAACCTCATATAAACTCGCTCGAGTGATCAAAACACAAAAATAACATCAAAAACTACGAATCTGACACCAAATCACATGGATTGACTCATGAACTCAAAAACTTCTAAAAATACTTCCACACGTCCGATTCCTATCAAATCAACTCGGAATGACACCAAATTTTGCGTGCATGTCTTAAATGACATTACAGAACTATTTCCAGTATCGAAATTCCATTCGGTCCTTGATATCACCAAAACATACTCTAAACCAAATTTAAAGAAATTCAAAAACCTTCAAAGAACCAACTTTCAATAGGTCATCCAAAACCCAATCCGAGCATACGCCCAAGTCCGAAATCATCATACATACCTATTGGAGCCGTCAAATCCTAATTCTGAGATCGTTTACTCAAAACGTTGATCGAAGTTAAAGTTAGCCTTCTAAGGCCAACAGAAGGAACCAAGTGTTCCGATTTCAACCCGAACCCTTCCAAATCTCAAACTAACCATCCCCGCAAGTCATAAAATAGTAAAAGTACAATGGGGAGTTTTATTCAAGGGAACGGGAGTTATACAAACCAAAACAACCGGTCGGGTGATTACATAAAATAAAAAGGGAACAGTCAATAATTTTAAAAGAATAACATTGAAGTGAAATAGAATAAGTACCTTCCGCATGTCTGACATGAATGTGTTTCTTTCACGACCCAAAAACCAGTCTAGTCGTGATGGCGCATATCGTGAAACTAGGCAAGCCTACACTCTTAACCAATCCACTTTATATCTTAGAAATATTTAAATATTGATCTTTTTCCATCAGAGAGATCGAAATAGAAGATATAAATAAAATTCAATATACTATAAGAAAAGAGAGAAATCCCAAAATCTGGTGTCACTAAGTCATGAGCCATACTGTGCACCAAAATACATCAAGACGAACAATTGTCTGAGAAATAACTAACAAAATACACAAGGAAGATAGGGAAGGAGAAAGGCGTGTCTGTGATTGCGAAACAGCTTCCTCGCTCTCTCCAGAGATGAACCGCAACAAAGATCAGCTGGCACTACCGTGACCTGAGATACCTGAATCTGCACACAAGGTGAACGGGGTAACGTGAGTACACCAACTCAGTAAGTAACAAGCCCAACCTTTGGACTGAGAGGTAGTGACGGACTAAAACTCCACATTTATATCATAACCAAGGTACATAAATTTAGGCATGCTTCCAGTTGATTAGACAGCTCAAGGTCATAAGACAAGTAAAATTCTGAACAGTTTAACAGATATATACTACTCAATATATTCTACATGCCAATGCATCAACAATATGAAATGCAAAATGTGTTCCCACTCTCAAATACTCTTCCACTCAGTACTGTATACCGCTTGCATGGCCCAGGGAAGATCCATCCCAGAATATATACACATAAGAAAGAAGTCACTCAGTACTGAAAAAGACCGACCCAGCCCTAGGAGAAGATCCATCTACAGATAATGATACACCTCACAACCACTCGGTACTCTGTATATGGCTCAACGGCCGAGGGAAGATCCATCCCAGAATACGTACACACGTCACTGACCTCAGTCACTCAGTACCGATGGAAACATGCCAATCAACCCTCGTGGTGAAGATCCATCTCCAAGCATAAACACTTCGAACAAGATCCATGTACAGGGAAGATCCATCCCGCAAATATAATTGCGCTCACTAGGGGTGTGTTACAGATTCCGGAGGGGCTCCTACAGCCCAATCGCTAACATAAGCCAAATCCAGGCATAATCAATATAACATGCTGCAACATGCAGCCCGATCCCACATCTGTTACTCAATATCAGGCTCTCGGCCTCACTCAGTCATCACTCTCCAGTCTCACTCACATGGGCTCACAATGCATGAACTGGCCCGAATCAATAATATAATCTGCAAAATCAACAATTACCGAGACCGAGACATGATATGATATGCTATGACAAGACTGAGTATATAATATTAATGAAACATATGAGATGAAAACAACAAATAACCACTCGGGTCTCAACAATATCGGTGTGAAGCCTTAACATAATATCTAGCATGATTTCTAGCATGGTTTGCATTATGATGATCGCTCGGGTCTCAACAGGATCGGCGTGAAGCCTTAACATAATATCTAGCATGATTTCCAGCATGGTTTGCATTATGATGATCGCTCGGGTCTCAACAGGATCGGCGTGAAGCCTTAACATAATATCTAGCATGATTTCCAACATATTTACTTTAATCACGTTGATAGAAGCACATATATCAACAAGAAAGAATTCCTAAACGGTGCCATGGAATGAACAAGGTCAAAAGTCTCATGGTGTACGCCCGCACGCCCATCACTTGGCATGTGCGTAACCCACTTCTAATCACATAACACGTAGCTCGGGGTTCCGAACCCTCAGAACCAAGATTGGAAGCGTTACTTACCTTAATCAAGCCAAAATTCTACTCTGCAATGCCCTTGCCGCTTGACTCGTCCACAAATCGCCCCGAATCTAACCAGAATATGTATTATATTATTAATATATGCTAAATGAGCGAAGCCCACATCAAAATTATTAAATTACATCACGAATCCAGAATTTGGCAAACCCGACCCCCGGGACCACATCTTGGAACTCAACAAAAATTACAAAAGTGAGATCCTTATTCACTCACGAGTCTAGACATACCAAATTCGTCAAAATCCGATCACATATGACCCCTTAACTCCCCAAATCAAACCTTCAAATTTCCAAGCCCTAACCCCTCAATTTTACC
Organism: Nicotiana knightiana; assembly: GCA_005239525.1. Lineage (NCBI taxonomy): Eukaryota > Viridiplantae > Streptophyta > Magnoliopsida > Solanales > Solanaceae > Nicotiana > Nicotiana knightiana. The sequence goes on along the minus strand of ML433974.1, from coordinate 54,317 downwards.
ATTAGATCCCACAAATTTCATGCTTTTCTAACTGAAAATCACCATAGAATCTAGTATTAGGTTCAACAACATTACCTCAAGGTGTTAACCCACAAATCCCTCTTCAATTCCTCTTAAAAAGCTCCAAACCCGAACACAAATGGTGGAAAAATGGCCAAATTTCGTGAAGGTCTTTATTTATAGGTTCTTCCCAGTGACTGACGCATATGCGACCTTTTCATCGCACCTGCGGACCCAGGCGCGCACCTGCGGTGATTCACTAACTTTTCCTTTTTCCGCACCTGCGCCCAAACAGCCGCACCTGCGGGCTCGCAGGTGCTGTAACTTTTCCGCATCTGCGATGAACCTCAACCAGCCCAAATTCCGCACCTGCGACGACCAACTACACCTACGGTGACCGCACCTGCGGCCACCCATCCGCATATGTGGAAATCAAGAACAACAACACACCAACATTCTTTAAGTGCCAAAATCAATCCGTCAACCATCTGAACTCATCCCGAGGCCCTCAGGACCTCAACCATTGGTACCCACAAGTCATATATGATTATTCAAACTTAGTCGCACCTTTGGAACAGTCAAAACAACATCAAATCACCAAATTAACCCGAGTTTCAAGCCTAAGGATTTCTAAACTTCTGAAATTCGCCAACGATGTCGAAACCAACAAAACCACGTCCGAATGACCTGAAAATTTGCACACACATCACAACCGACACTACGAACCTATTCCAATTTTAGAAATTCCATTCTGACCCCGATAGCTAATTTTCCATTGCCGACCGGAAATCGCCAAAAATACAGTTTTGCCAATTCAAGACTAATTCTACCACAGACCTCCTAATAACATTCCGAACACGCTCCTAATTTACAAATCACTTAACGAAGCTATTCGAATCATAAAACCCAAATTTCGAGATCATTTACATATAAGTCAACTTCCGATTGACTTTTCCACTAAATAACCAAACTTAAGAGACTAAGTGTCTCATTTCTCTTCATCACCGCTCCGAACCCGAGCCAACCAACCTAAAATAACATGATATAGATGAATAACACATAACAAGACAGAAATAGGGGAAACGGGGCTAAACTCTTGGATCGACCGGCCGTGTCGTTACAGTATTCTTCCTCCATATTGAGGTCTAATGAGTTGTTCAACAATGTCAAGAACCAGGTCCAAGTGACCTTTGTTTCTTTATCCATAACGCCTAAGCAATAGGATAAAAATGATTCATTGAATCTAGAGCAACAACAACTAAAAGCTAACATTTGGCCTTTACTTTTAAGAAAGTTTCATCCAAGCCAATTCTTTCACTACAAATGCTTATTTCTATTATATTGTATTTAATTCTACCCGTATTTGTAAAATACTTAATCGAATGATCTGCATATTAGTAGCATGCTCGTTTTCTTTCTGGTCGTAATTATCATATAATAAAACAAATTCTATATGATTAATTAATAATTAGTCTATTTTAGAAAATTATTAATAACTGGGTATGTCTAATGATTTATTTACCTACATAATATTATTATCTAATATGGCTATTACAATATTTTATTCAAATTGGAAGCCAAAGGAAATTCATGAAAGAAAGAGATCAGAAATTCAAGCACAAATCTTCTCTCTACAAAATATCCTATTCAAAATAAATCTTTCTAGCTAATTCACCAGCCCAAGACTGCAACCGAAATATAGAGCCCAAATTCAGTTTTCCTTCCGCCCATGTATGTAATTTAATCTGAATTGTCCGATTAGCTTTGATCCAAAGGTCTTGATTTTTTTTTAGATTCTTCCATATTAGAAATGTTTCTCATTTAATTTCTTAAATCCCACATTTGATCATATTGAAGTATTTGCTTCGGTTCCAATGTAAAGGCTGCCAGCGTACCCTACCTTATTGATCAAAGCGTCTGAAATTTTCGGACTCTCTCTCATGGCTTCCCTTACACCCTTTCTTATTTTTTTTTTTTGCTTCAAAACATGTATTATCCTTCAAAAGGAAAAATTGACTTCACCATTTTTAAGAAAGGAAATCAAAACCATCTCAGATAAAGGACGATTCTATGTCTTGCCTCCAACGTTCGGATTCAAGCGGCCATTTTATCATGATTCAAGTCCGATTCTGAATTCCCTAAACCCTAGTTCTTCATCTATAAATACCCAGCTATTACAACCATTTGAGGGGAAGAGAAGTTTCCGCACCTCTCTTTCATTTTTCTTAAATCATCCACCTTCCTCTTTCTCATAATCCATTGATTATCTTTGCAAAGAAAAGCCTTAATTTACTCTTCCTCTTTTTCTTTGTTCTATTAGTTTTCGACCCTAATCGGAGGCATTTTTATTTAAATCGGTGTTGGTGATCATCCGAGAAAGCGAGTTCGAGTTCGGAATTCGTTGAATCTAAGACCCCAACCCCAGTTCACTGCCTCGATAGAGGTCAACACTTTCTCCCTTTTCTTTCGTTTTAAATGCTTAAACATGATTAAATATGCTGGCCAAACCATGTTTTGTTCTTTGTGCTAAACAACAAGACAACCTAATTACTTTACTTAATTTAGTTTGTGTGGCTATTGAATAGATAATATCATGTCAAGAAGTTTCATTAGAAACCACTATTCGATGTTATATCAAAAGTGATATTGAGAATAAGTTACTGCTGTTTGCTTAGTGAAAGTCATTGTGAACTGTTGCACATATGTATTTATTTGTCCATATTCAATGACCATCTAAAAATCATGTATTTTTATTCTTTATCATTTGTTTAAAGAAGAATTCTGCCTTTATTTGCCACATACAAAGTAGAAACATTTTTAGCTATTCAAAGGTATCTTTACTAGTAGTAAAGTAGACTTCTATGTCAGAAATATGCTAATATATTCTTATATCTAAGTAAGATTATAGAATGTTCTTTTAACCTACTCTTGGAATCCCAATGTCATTTTTCCAAAACTGAAGAAAATTTATCATATTGTCCCTTAACTTGGTTCATTGAATAAGACAAATGTATGATTGATATGTGTTAAGAACACTATTTTAATCTCTCATTGTAGAATAATGCTTGTTGTTAAAGAACAATAAAAGTTATGACGAGCTAAGTTCTTTAATGTCTAGAAAATTATGATATAAATATATGGTTTACTGCAATAGTTGATTGAATATGTTGTGACTTGTGAAACCTTCATGGATCTTTGATAGTTAGTTTGTTAAGATCCTTAATTAGAAACTCATGCTTATGGGGTGTGCTTTTTTGTGAAATACATGAAGCTCTTCACTTTCTCATGACTGATCCATGCGCGTGTCCTCCTAGCTGTAGGGTTGATGTTGTCTTTATTATATGTAGTATGATTGTCTAATTATGATATAGATGAAACCCGTTAGCATGTGTTTGTTAAATAACCTTATAATTTTTGCTGTCATAATCTCTTATACCTTTAAGAATTAAGTTTAGCTTATTTTAATGGCCTTCAGGAAATAAGCATGATTTGTTCGTTGGGATAATTTTCTATTAACAACTAAAAGGCACTTACAAAGTTTTTCAGTAAAAAATAGAATTGCTTATATGTAGATTGAACCAAAATTAAAGAAGGATACAATCTTATTTTGTATGCTTGATCTGTATATGTCTTTAACAAATAATGTTTCTCTTCCGATTTTCTTTTTCATTCATTCTTTCTTTTTGCATATGCACTTGGAACAAAAACAGAGTCTCACTCGTGACTCAACACTACCCGAGAACGGCATCATCACATCCTCTACTCTTATAGATGCATCATATAGCAATAAAACAAGCTAGATGCTTGGGGGATGCCTATGTCACCCTTATTCATTTTGTTATTTGTTCTTTTGTCCTTTATGCTATCTGACGAGTTGCATGTTAAAACCTATATTTAGTTAAACATAATTTTTATCTCAACCTGTCACGATCCGAATCCATATCAGGCCATGATGCGTCCAGCAGCGTTGCTAGACAAGCCAACAGTGAACAACCTAGTGATTTTCCCATTTTAACGAGTTTCCCATGCCGAGATTTTTCCATAATTTTAAAGATGTAATGAGAAACCGATCTAAGTTAATAAATTAAAGCAACTAGAAATATTTATAACCATAGGAAAAAACCCAAAAATCACTAGTCTACTAATGTGTTCCAAGATCTAGTGTCACAAGTATGTGGGCAACTAGTAGACTATACAAAAGATGTCTACCCAATTGTCTAAAATAGAATAGACAGAAACAAAATAAAAGAAAAACTCTGGCATGCTGCTGAACGGCTCGGAAAGGCAGCTAATCTCGAACCAGGATCAAGTATGCGTGCCGGACGAATATCCATATACACCTGCCTTAGATCCTTCACAATTAAGTACAGAAGTGTAGCGTGAGTACATAAAATAATATGTACCTAGTAAGTATCCAGTCTAACCTCGATGAAGTAGTGACTGAGGTGTCGACTTGACACTTATTAAGGTTAATGATAATAAGTCAAAATTTTAACAAAACATGGATTACAAGAAATATACTAGAACTCAACAACCAAAGATGATAAACATCCTTTTTCACAATTATTAATCCCAAATTTCTCTTTCATCAAACATTGGAGCAACATCAGTTATGAAAAATCCAAAGAATTATCATGCGCAAATAATGTTGAGCTCGTATGGTCTGAACCAACAAATTATTTAAACAGTGCACTGACGAGGGTCGAACATCGTGAACTATAGATGCATTTATTTAACCTGCTGAGGCGCTCGTCCCGCTCCACAAATAAAAAACACTTTAAGAAACACAAGATTTTCAATAACAGTCATGTGTTCTATTCACAACCTCGAGTAAGTGAAACTTACCTCTTTGGAATTCTTTTACAATACTTGGAATTGTGATTTAAGCAATCCAATTGACAAGTAAGTGCGCATTTATTTCAAGTGTAGCATGATATGGGTCTTAAATAGTAGCTACGCACGGACTCTCGTCACTTCGTACGTACGTAGCTCCCCCACAAAACACACATACTAGTTAATTCACCTATGGAGAAATTTTCCTCTTACAAGGTTAGAAAGGAGACTTACTTCGTCTCAAAGCCTACTTCCCATTCAAGAATGTGCTCGAACCTCAAAATTTGGTGCCAAACGACTAGAAACTAGTCAAATATTAAATAAATTAATCAATTTATGCTAAAAAGTTCATATCCCAACTATTAAAATAATTTCCAAACTCTAAATGCAAGATTCCTAAAATTCATCCCCGGGCCCACGTGCCCGAATTCCAGAAATTTTCAAAGAAAGTTGTTACCCATAACCTTAAGAACATAAATATATGATTTTCACTAAGTTCCATAATAATTTTCGTGGTAAAATTCTATTTTTATCAAAACCTAGGTTTTTCATATAAACCCATGATTTTCACAAATTCCAATATTAAAAACTACCCATAATCTATTTATTAAACTCACATTAGGTAGAAATTACTTACCTTCAAAAATTAGGTCGAACTCCCCTCCTTAAGATCTCTCAAATCTCCCAAGAGTGAAAGAAAATGTGTTAGAAATGGCCTAAGTCCCGTATTAAATGAACTCTGTTGCCCAGCGATTTTCGTACCTGTAGTGCTTTGGCCACATCTGCGGTCCCGCACCTGTGGCAAGTTCCTCGCAGGTGCGCCTTTCTCTCACCTGGACAAGCTCTGCATCTACTGACGAAAGAGGTCGCTTCTACGAGCCATCCGCACCTGCGACCACGGCCCTCGCACCTGCGGTGGATGGGGTGCATCACTTTCCGCTTCTGCGGCTAGTGGCTCGCACCTGCGGCTAGTGGCTCGCACCTGCGGCTGGCCAAGCGTAAGTGAGATTATGACAGAACTAGGAGCTTCAGCTGCTGCTTCAAATTTCCAACTTGGTCCGAGCCTTGTCCCATTGACACTCGGGGCCCTCGGGGTCCTGCCCGAATATACCAACAAGTTTGGAATCATAAAATGGACTCGCTCGAACAACATTAAAACTAAGAATCACACCCTAAAACTAATTGAATCAATTTTATGAACTTCAAGTCTACAATTTACTCCCAATGCGCCGAAATGTGTACTACTCAGATTGGCACCAAATTTTGCGTGCAAGTCTTAAATGATATTACAAAACTATTCTCTGTCTTGGAATTCCGTTTGGACCTCGATAACACCAAAACCCACTCCACATCAAATTTGAAGAACTTCAAAATCCTTCAAGAACTAACTTTCTATATAAGGCGCCGAAACGCTCCCGAATCATCCAAAATCCGAACCGAACATGCGACCAAGTCCGAAATCATCATACGAACCTATTGGAATCGTCAAATCCTGATTCCGAGGTCGTTTATCTAAAATGTTGACCGAAGTCAAACTTAGAATTTTTAGGCCAACTTAAGGAACCAAGTGTTCCGATTTTAACCTGAACCCTTCCAAATCTCAAACTAATTATTCCCCCCAAGTCATAAAATAGTAAAATCACATACAGGGAATAAAAACACATACATGGAGTTTCCCTCCAAAGTCAATAACACATGCTCTAAGCATGTCCTCTAATATTTGAACTGTCCGCTCCGACTGCTCGTCGGTCTATGGATGAAATGATGTACTGAGCTCTACACGGGTGCCCAATTCACTCTGTACTGCTCTCCATAAAGGTGAATTAAACTGAGTACCTCTGTCTGAAATGATGGAAACAGGCACACCATGTAGTCGAAGTATCTCCTGGATGTAAATCTGGGCCAATCTCTCGGAAGTATATGTAATCATCAAAGGAATAAAGTGTGCCGACTTGGTCAATCTGTCTACAATGACCCAAACTGCATCAAACTTCCGCAAATCTTGGTATAACCCAACTACGAAGTACATAGTGATTCACTCCCACTTCCACTCAGGGATAGTCATATGCTGGAGTAGGCATCTTGGCCTCTGGTGGTCATACTTAACCTGCTGGCAATTTGGGCATCTAGCTACATACTCAACTATGTTTTTCTTCATCTTCCGCCACCAGTAATGCTACTTCAGGTCGCGGTACATCTTCATAGCACCTGGGTGAGTGGAATATCGAGAACTGTGTGCCTCCTCTAGAATCCTCTCCCTCAAGACATCGATATTTGGAACACTTAGACGACCCTGGAGTCGGAGAACACCATCCTCGCCAATAGGAACCTCCTCGGCACTACCCTGTAGTACATCTCCCTGAGAACCATCAAGTGAAGATCATCAAACTGTCGAGCCTTGATCTGCTCCAATAGTGAGGATTAGGCAATGACGCAAGCAAGAACTCAGCTGGTCTCTGAAATATCCAACCTATAAAATCTGTTAGCCAAGGACTAAATGTCCAAGGCTAGTGGCCTCTCCACTGCTGAAATGAATGCCAAGTCTACCCATACTCTCTGTCTTCCTACTCAAGGCATCCGCGACTACATTCTCCTTGCCCGGGTGATAAAGACTGGTGATGTTATAATCCTTCAGTAACTCAAGCCATCTATGCTGCCTCAAATTGAGATTCCTTTGCTTGAACAAATGCTGCAAACTACGATGATCAGTGTAAACCTCACAAGACACCCATATAGATAATGCCTCCAGATCTTAAGAGCATGAACAATCGCGACCAACTCTAAATCGTGCACAGGATAATTCTTCTTATAGGGCTTCAGCTGACATGAAGAATATGCAATAACTTGCCCCTCCTGCATCAATCCACAACCCAAGCCAATGTGTGAAGAATCGTAATATACAACATACATCCCCGAACCGGAAGGCAACACAAGGACTGGTGCTGTGGTCAAGGCTGTCTTTAGCTTCTGGAAGCTCGCCTCACAATCATCGGACCAATGAACCTAAGCAACCTTCTGGGTCAATCTAGTCAATGGTGCTGCAATAGATGAGAAACCCTCTATGAACCGACGATAATAACCTGCTAGCCACAAAAAGCTCCTGATCTCAATCGCCGAAGTAGAACGAGGCCAACTTTGAACCGCCTCAATATTCTTGGGATCCACCTTAATACCCTCGCCTGATACCACATGCCCCAAGAATGCCACAGAATCTAACCAAAAATCACACTTGGGGAACATGGCATATAACTTCTGTTCCTACAAGGTCTGAAGCACCACTATCAAATGCTGCTCGTGCTCCTCCATGCTAAGTGAGTAAATCAAAATGTCATCAATGAAGACAATGACAAACAAATTAATATAAGGCCTGAACACCCTATTCATCAAGTCCATTAACAATGCTGGGGCATTAGTCAAGCCGAAGGACATCACTAGAAACTCATAATGGCCATATCTAGTACGGAAAGAAGTATTCGGAATATCTAAGTCCCAAATCCTCAACTGATGGTACCCCGATCTCAAGTCAATCTTAGAAAACACCCTAGCACCCTGTAACATCAAACATGTCATCTATTCACAACATCGAGTACTTGTTCTTAATGGTGACTTTGTTCAATTGACGGTAATCAATGTACATCCGCATAGTCCCATCTTTCTTCTTCACAAATAACACCGGTGCACCCTAAGGTGATACACTCAGCCTGATGAACCCCTTTGCTAGACACTCCTCAGGTTGTTCCTTCAACTCATTCAATTCTTTCAAATCCATACGGTACGGTGGAATAAATATAGGCTGGGTGCTTGGAGCCAAGTTAATACAAAAATCGATATTATGATCTGGTGGTATGCATGGAAGGTTAGAAGGAAACACATCGGCGAACTATCAGACTATTGGCACTGAATCAACCGTCTGAGATTCTGCGGTAGTATCCTGAAAATAGGCTAGATAAGCCAAACAACCCTTCTTGACCATATGGCTAGCCTTCAGAAAAGAGATGATCCGACTAGATGTACTAACAGATGAACTCGTTTCACTCCAACCTTGGCAACTCTAGCATCACTAAGGTAACAGTCTTGGCATGGTAATCAAGGATGGCGTGATATGGAGATAGCCAGTTCATGCCCAGGATGACCTCAAAGTCAATCATATCAAGCAATATAGGATCTGCTCTAGTCTCGTAACCATAGAAGTAATCACACAGGACCGATAGATCCGATCCACAATAATAGAATCGCCCACAGGAGTGGACACATAGATAGGAGTACCCAAGGACTCACGAGGAATATCTAGAAAATGAGCAAACATGAATGACACATATGAATAGGTAGATCCTGGATAAAATAATACTAAAGCATCCGTATCATAGACAGAGATAATACCAGTGATCACGGCATCTGATGCCAGTGCATCTGGTCTGGCCGAAAAAGCATAAAATCTGCTAGAGAGCCACTTGGCTGGCCTCCGCCTGCCTGACCTCCACCTCTGGAACGACCTCTACACACCTGCCCTCCGCCTCTGGGTAGTCGGGCGGTTGGTGCAGCTACTGGAACTGTAATCATGGGTTGCTGACCCTACTGCATTCCCTTTCCCTGAAGCCTGAGGAAAAATCTCTGCACATGACTAAGATCCCCGCACTCAAAACAACCTCTCGGAGCAGTGCATTGCTCCCCTGAAGTCTGAACCTATTGGCATGAAAACCCAGCGGAAGGACCCTGAATAGCTGGTGGGAAATATGAACTCTCTGGCATGGCGCTGAAGTAGGCGTTGGAGGAACCCTGATGACCGGAATACCCACTGGAAGAACCGTGAATAGATGGTGGGCTGTAAGAATTTTTCGGCATAACACTGAAATAGGGCCGCACTGGAACACTCGGAGGAGGTGGGGGTGCTGAATATGGGGGACTACTAGGCTGGACCCTCCCAAAATGACCTCTGCCTCCAGCTGGGGCACCTTTGAACTATCCAAAAAAATGATACATGTTGGCCCGCTGCATCTGCTCTCTACCCCTCTGACTGTAGTTTCAATCCTGCAAACAATCTCAACCACTTACTGATAGGGAGTCCCCATCTCAATATCACAAGCCATACCTAGCCTGAATACCTGAGTGTAGCCCCGCAACAAACCTCCGCACTTGCTCCGCCTCAGTAGGGAGTATCATAAGTGCATAGCGGGACAACTCGGAGAATCTCGCCTCATAGTCGGTCACGGACATCTGACCCTGCTGGAGCTGCTCAAATTAGAATAGTAACTCTTCCCGATGAGAGGGTGGAAGATACCTATCCAAGAATAGGTGTGTGAACTGGTCTCAAGTCATGGGAGGAGAATCTGCTGGTCTGCCAAGAAGATAATCCTTCCACCACGTACGTGTGTTGCCTACAATAGAAAGGTAGTGAATTCCACCCCGTGAGACTCCGGTATCCTCATGTTGAGCAGTCTGTCCCTACACCTATCAATAATATCCTGAGGATCCTCATGTCGCTCACCCCCAAATACCGGAGGGTGAAGCCTAGTCCAAAAGCTTATGCGGCTCGCTGGCCGCAGCTAGTCTAGGCTCAGGTACAACTGCTACGACTGACTGGGCTCTACCCACTGGGAGAGTGCTTGGAGTATGATATACAGCGGCTGCATGTCCAGGAGTCTGTGCGGTAGGGGTCTGTGCTCCCCCTCCCGCCTGAGATGTGATCGGGTCTGCTAAAAGTAAACCGACATGGGTCACAGAATCCACGAACCGTAGCATACGACCCATGACCTCCTGGAAGCCCAGTTCTGTCATGTAATCGACCAGAGTTGGCTCTCCTGCGGACACCTCGCCCTGCTCCTCAACTATAGGATCCTCCACTGGATCCGCTGGCGATATAACTGGGGCAACTCTGGGACGTCCTCACCCCTACCTCGGGCCGGTGCCCTCCCCTAGCCTCTGCCTCGACCTCTAGCAATAGGGGAGCAGCACCTCCCAGGTCTGGAATGTCTGTTGCGTGCATTCTCACTATCTGTGAGAGAATAAGAGGAGGAAACTTAGTATACCATCAACTGAACGATAGGAGATGAATAAAGAGTAGTTTCCTAACACCCTATAGCCTCTCGAAGATAAGTACGAACGTCTCCGCACCGATACGCCAGACTCTATTAGACCTTCCCATAACTTGTGAGACCTACGTGAACCTAGTGCTCTGATAACATGTTTTCACGACCCAATTCCATATCAGGCCGTGATGGCGTCCAACACCATTTCTAGACAAGCCAACAGTGAGCAACCTAGTGATTTTCCCATTTTAACGAGTTTCCTATATAGAAAATTTTCCATAATTTAAAAGATGTAATGAGGAACGATCTAAGTTAATAAATGAAATCAACTAGAAATATTTATAACCATAGGAACAGAACCCAAAAATCATAAGTCTACTAATGTGTGCCAAGATCTAGTGTCACAAGTATGTGGACAACGAGTAGAATATAGAAAAGATGTCTACCCTATTGTCTGAAATAGAATAGACAGAAACAAAATAAAAGAGAGACTCCGGCGTGCTGCTGAACGGCTCGGAAGGGTAGCTTATCATGAAATCTCGAACCCGGATCAAGTATGTGTGCTGGATGGATATCCAAATGCACCTACCTCATATCATGCACAGTTAAGTGCAAAAGTGTAGCATGAGTACATAAAACAATATGTACCTAATAAGTATCCAGTCTAACCTCGAAGAAGTAGTGACGAGGGTCAACTTGACACTTACTAAGGTTAATGATAATAAGTAAAAATTTGAACTAAGCATGGATTACAAGAAATATACTAGAACTCAACAACCAAAGATGATAAATATCCTTTTTCACAATTATTAATCCCAAATTTCTCTTTCATCAAACATTAGAGAAATATCAGTTATGAAAAATCCCAAGAATTATCATGCGCAAATAATGTCGAGGTCGTGCGGTCCAAACCAACATAATATTATTTAAACTGTGCGCTACCGAGGGTCGAACGTAACCATGGATGCATCTATTAAAACTGCCGAGGCTCTCGGCCCACTCCACAAATAGAAAACAGTTTAAGAAACACAAGTTTTTCAATAACAGTCAAGTGTTCTATTCACAACCTCAAATAAGTGAAACTTACCCCTTTTTAATTCTTTAAAATTTTTTGGAATTATGATTTACCAATTCAATTGACAAGTAATGGCGTATTTATTTCAAGTATAACATGATATGGGTCCTAGACCACCTAGACTTTAGCATAAATAATAGCTACGCACGGACTCTCGTCAGTTCATACGTACGTAGCCCCCCACAAATAGACACACATACTAGTTAATTCGCCTATGGAAAATTTTTCCCTCTTACACATCTGTGATTTTGTGAAGCAATATGATTTCAACATCGGACACGATCCACACATAGCTGATTTACTAGATTTAAACAAAATACCGCATGAATCCTTTCAAGAATATGCCACACGATGGAGGCTAGAAGCTTCAAAAATGCACTCTCTATTGCTAGAGGGGGAATTGATATCGGCCTTCATCCAAATTCAAGAAGGTATATATTTTGCTTGTGCATGAAATTTATCTGATTTGATTCGAATTTTAAATGAGCTAGAATGTGGCATTCAGGAAGGAAGAGTTGTGGGCAATTCAAAAACTCAAACCATTAATCAAACCTCCCATCAAGAGATACCTGGAAACCTGCAAAGCAAAGAAGATAACCTAGTTACCACGACTATGACCCGACTACAATGCTATGACAGTAACCCACTTTTGCAATATTATGCCCCTTCCAACTTCCATAACATACACCTCCCATGTAATCGCCAGCAAAGTTTTCAACAAAACTTCCAGAAGTAATCTCCCTGAGCACAATGCAACCTTAGACAACAAAAGAAGATGAAACACTACTCTTTCACTCCTTTGGATGAGCCATTTGTTAACATACTTGAAAGATTGAAAGACTAAGGTCTTCTACACCCAAGGAAAGGATTTATCTCGGAGCATCCACCTCAAAACTTTGATCCATCCAAGAATTGTGCATTTCATTCAAACATTCAAGGACATGACACTGAAGAATTTTGAACACTCAAATTCAAGATACAAAGCATGATTGAACAAGGCAAGGTGATGGTAAAACATGAGTTACCAAGCAGTAAATGCACCATGGGCACAATCATTGTCAAGGGCGATCCATCAAAATTGGCACCATGATGCTTGAAGAGAAAATGCATAACAGATCATGAAGATTGAGAACGATGTCATATCACAACCATTCTCCACCCGCCCGCCCTTAGTATACTCTTTGCAATTCTTCTGATACTTTTGTAATGAACTATGCTTTGACCTGATTCCCGTTTAAGAGGGATATATAGGCAGCCTTATGGGTTCAGTCTCAATATAACAAATGTAATTTCCCCCAAAAGTCAAAATCAGGGCAGATTTCGCAAAAGGATTCTCATTATTCAGCAAAGCAGAAGTCAGATTTTTGAGCTAAATTTTGGTCATCTGCGCATCAACAAGTTTGAAATGCCATAACAACACAGTTGCAGATTCAATGCCAAAACTTTGATGTTCCATGCAAGGCTACCATTTTCTTTTATACTAACAGCTCTCTTTGAGTAATGCAGGGGCAACCTTTAGCTATTCTTAAATGATATTGCACACTATTTTAGAAGATCAACATCAAGTCAAAAGTTGCAAGATGAAGAAACGAATCAAGCCGAGTCAATGCAAATCATACTTTGAAATTTATACTTCTTTGAAGGCAGGAATTTACTAATAACAAACTTCAGCATGCAAATTCCCGAATCATTGGCACTGCGACTTGAATATATTCTTCTATAAAGGCACTGCATCAAAATCTTCGCACCATGGATATTCACTACTACAAAGTCATTGTAACGACCCAACCGGTCATTTTGAGAGTTAGAGCTCCGATCCCCTAATAACTGCTTTCCACGTTGGTTTCTTCTATTGGGACTTGCCAGAGTGATTAGTTATGAAATTCGGAGAGTTTCGGGACACTTAGTCTCTAATTATGAGTTTAAGCCTTAAAAATTTGATCGTAGTCAAAATTATGTGAAGACGGATCCAGAATGGAATTCTATCGACTCCGTTAGCTCTGTTGAGTCATTTGGGGTTAGGAGCACGTCCAGAATGTGTTTTCGAGGCCTGTAGTAGATTTAGGCTTGAATTGGCGAAAGTTAGATTTTTGTCGATCTCGGTCGATAGGTGAAATTTTGATATCAGGATCGGAATGGAATTCCGGAAGTGGTTGTAGGTTCGTGGTGTCATTTGTGACATGTGTGTCAAATTTGAGTTCATTCGGACTAGTTTTGACATGTTTCGGCATAGTTCGTAGATTTTGGAAAAATGTTAAGTTCTTAGGCTTCAATTCATGTTTATTTCTTGTTTTTGGTGTTATATGATGTGTTCTGAAGGCTCGAATAAGTTTGAATGAGGTTATAGAACTGGTTGGTAGTTTTGGTTGAGGTCCCAAGGGCCTCGTGTGTGTTTCGGATGCTAAACGGGAAGAAAATGGGACTTAGGCAAATCTGATGGGGGCTGTTCTGGTGTTTTCGCACCTACGGATGTTCTGGACGTGAGGGTCAGTGGTCGCAGCTGCGGCTCAGGAATCGTAGAAACGGAACCACATCTGCGAATAAGGGAGTGCAGGTGTGAATCCTAGGGGATTAATGATTTTCCGCAGATGCGGAACCCCAGTCGCAAAAGCGGGACCGCAGGTGCAATGTTCCCCTTGCAGAAGCGGAAATCGCTGGTAAGAAATATGAAAAATCGAGGGTTTGAGTTCATAACTTCTAAAATCAATTTAAAACTCAGGAATTTGTGATTTTTTGAGGATTTGGAAGAGGAGGTCAGTGGATAATGATTCTTAACCCTATTTCACTTGTATTTCATCAATCTATAGTAAGTTCTTTAATCTAATCAAGGAATTTGAGGGTAAAATTTTGGAAATGGGGGAAAAAATTCTCCAAATTGAAAATCCGAGATTTGAGTGAGATTTGACGTCGAATTTTGACGATTTTTGTTCGAGTGTTCTCATGAGTGAGCGGGTGTTCACAATTTGTAAATTTTACCTGATTTCGAAGTGTGGGCCTGGGGTACATTTTGGGCGATTTTCCTAATTTCATATTTTAGCTTTGAATTTATTAGTTTAATTAGTTGCGTAGCTATATTTACATTATGTAATTTATTTGAATAGATTCGGGCAATTCAGAGTTGGGTACTCGTGGCAAGAACGTGGTTTCAATTTGATTTGAGCGATTGAGGTAAGTGGTTTGCCTAACCTTGTGTTGGGGACTTCCCCTTAGGATATTTGATACTATTTGATATTTTCCCTTCCTAAAACATAAATTGTTTCTCTTTTATTAACTTTCTCTAATATGATAAATTTTTTAGCTTAGATTAGGAAAGCATGCTTACGTGTTTAATTTTCTACTTGATCTTCTATGCGCCATGCTTAGTTAAGCTGTTATTTTCCTTATCTGTGATTAGTATACACTGTGTAAATTCGATGTTATGCTTGTCATTCATCCTACATGGAATATTTAAATTGGGACTACAGACGTATTTCGGGAGATACTCTTGTACTGTATATTTATTTTGGGACTACGTACGTATTCCAGGAGATCCCCCTGTACTGCATATTTATTTTGGGACTACAGACATATTCCGGGAGATCCCCCTGCACTACATATTTATTTTGGGACTACAGACGTATTCCTGGAGATCCCCCTGTACTGCATGATCATCTGGAACTACGGGACGGTGTCTCGGGAGATTCAACCTTCTGTTACCTTGTTTTGAGCCAAGGGCTCCCTTGATTGTTAAGTTTTCGAGCATTTCTTTAACTGTTACTGAAAAATCTACTTATATTTTGTAGTGTTTTAAATCATTTATATTTACTCCAGTAGTGCCTTAACCTGACCTTGTCACTACTTGACCGGGGTTAGGCTTGGCACTTACTGGGTACCAAATGTGGTGTACTCATGCCCTTTCCTGCATATGTTTTTGTGTGCAGATCCAGGTACGAGCTATCAACCTCGTGCATAGTTGTTGCTGCTGATTCTAGGAGACTGCAAGGTATTTCTTCCGCGTCCGCAGAATACTCAGAGTCCCCTTCTATTCTATCGTTTAGAGTTGTTCCTATGTATTTTCCTGACTTGTTTAGATCTACAACAATTGTTAGAAGCTTGTGACTATTTGTGACATTCCGGGTCATTGGGAGAGTATTTTTGTATGAGTCGAGCGGCTAGTATGTTATTTATAGCATTTCCCTTATTTCCTTTATTTCTTGTGTTTTACTTCAATTTTTACCTTAATAATAGGCTTACCTAGTCGTAGAGACTAGGTGCCGTAACGATACCTTTTGGAGGGTAAATCGGGTCATGACAAGTTGGTATCAGAGCGTCTAGGTTCATAGGAGTCACAACTCACAAGCCGCTTTATTAGAGTCTCGCGGATCACTGCGAAGACGTTCGTACTTATCTTTGGGAGGCTATGCAACTATTAAGAACAATCGCATTTCTTTGATTTCCTTGTCGTGCTAGTTATTGACATCAAAATTCTAAAAATTCTATTCTATTCTTTCCCACATATGGTGAGGACCCATACTGGGAGGACCGACGATCAGGCACCCGAGCCTCCAGTCAGAGCCACCAGAGGTAGGGGCCGGTGTAGAGGACGAGCACGTGGTGTAGCCTGACCACCTACGAGAGTTGTGGCAGAGGAGCCCCCAGCAGGTCCAGCAGGAGGGCCGGCACCAGAGATTCCTGTTGCTGCTCCGGCCTTCCAGGAGACTTTAGCTCAGTTCATGATCATGTTCAGCACTCTAGCTCAGGATGGACTACTTCCGATAGCTCCCGCTACATCTCAGGCTGGGAGAGGGGCATAGACTCCCGCAGCCTGCACTCCTGAGCAGAGAGGCCAGGTTGATCAGGCCCCAGAGTATATTCATTTGCCCCCAGTGGCTCCGGTTCAGGATGAGACCATGGTAGCTGCTTCTGAGGCAGAGCAACTCAAACTTGAGAGGTACAAGAAGTACCACCCACCTACTTTCAGCGGACTAGCTTCAGAGGATGCCCTGGGTTTTCTTGAGGAGTGCCATTGTATTCTCCGCACTATGAGCATTGTGGAGACGAGTGGGGTTTCTTTCACCACATTCCAGTTGAGAGGAGTGGCATATCAGTGGTGGCGTGCCTATGAGCTGCGTAGTCCGGACGAGGCAATATCACTCACTTGGACTCAGTTTTCAGAGATGTTTCTGCGAGAGTATGTCCCTCAGAGCCTTAGGGATGCTTGGCGCGTAGAGATCGAGCAGTTGCGCCAGGGTACTATGACTGTGTCGGAGTATGCAGTCCATTTCAGTGAGTTATCTCGTCATGCACCGGCCTTGGTTGCCACAGTCAGAGAGAGGGTTCGTCGCTTCATTGAAGGACTCCACCCCAGCATTCAGACCAGTATGGCCATGGAGTTAGAGATGGATATCACTTATCAGTAGGCAGTGAGTATCTCCAGGAGGGTAGATGGCATGTTTGCCCAGGACCGAGAGGAGAGAGAGGCCAAGAGGTCTCAAGATACTGGCCATTATTCAGGAGCTTGTGCACCAGCAACACGCTATGGTAGGGGTTTTGTGAGTCGCCCTGTTCATTCAACTCTTCCAGCAGCCAGCGATTTTCCAGCTCCTCCTAGACCTCAGGAGCCCTATTATGCACTGCCAGTATCCAGTGTGCCTCCAGTTCGAGGTGCTATTACCGGCCAGTCTAGCAGGCCAGGTCCAGGTCAGTCTTAGCCACCGCATTCTGCGAGGGGTTGTTTTGAGTGTGGTGACATTCTTCACATGATTAGATATTGACCTAGAGGCAAGAGGGGTGCGCCTCCACGGACTTATCAGCCTCCACGTGCTCCATTGGGTCCTCCGACTATTCTTCCAACCCCAACTCCCACTCCACCTCCTCATCCAGCTCGAGGTGGAGGTCAGGGAGGTAGAGGTCTCCCTAAAGGGGGACGCCAGGCCATGTACTATGCCCTTCCAGCCCGTTCCGAGGTTGTTGCTTCAGATTCAATTATCACATGTATTGTCCCTATCTGTCATAGGGAAGCATCAATATTATTTGACCCAGGCTCTACATATTCATATGTGTCCTCTTATTTTCCTCCACATTTGGGGATATCTCAGGATTCTTTGAGTTTCCCTGTTCATGTATCTACTCATGTGGGAGACTCTCTAGTTGTGGACCGCATATATCAATCGTGTTTGATTACTCTTAGTGGTTTTGAGACCAGGGCTAATTTGTTGTTACTCGGCATGGTAGATTTTAATGTTATATTGGGCATGGACTGGTTGTCGCCCCATTATGCTATTCTTGATTGTCACGCTAAGATCGTGACGCTGGCTATGCCAGGCTTGCCAATATTAGAGTGGAGAGGTACCTTAGAGTATACTCCCCGTAGGGTCATTTCATTTCTTAAGGCTCAGCGGATGTTTGAGAAGGTGTGCGATGCGTATTTGGCCTATATGAGAAATGTCAGTGTTGATACCCCTTCTGTTGAGTCAGTACCAGAAGTGAGGGACTTCCTTGATGTATCTCTAGCTGATCTTCGGGGTATGCCGCCCGATAGAGATATTGATTTTAGTATGATTTGTTGCCGTCACTCAGCCCATTTCTATTCCTCCTTACCGTATGGCTCCTCCTGAGTTGTAGGACTTGAAGGAGCAGTTGTAGGAGTTTCTTGGTAAGGGTTTCATCGGGCCCAATGTATCACCTTGGGGCACTCCGGTATTATTTGTGAAGAAAAATGATGGCTCTATGCGTATGTGTATTGATTATCGGCAGCTAAACAAGGTTACAATGAAGAACATGTATCCTTTGCCTCGCATTGATGATTTATTCGACCAGTTATAGGGTTCCAAGGTATTTTCCAAGATTGACTTGCGATCTGGCTATCATCAGTTGAAGATTCGGGAGCCGGACATCTCGAAGACTGACTTCAGGACCAGATATGGTCACTATGAGTTTTTTGTCATGTTATTTGGGCTAAACAATGCCCCAAAAACTTTTATGCATTTGATGCACAGTGTTTTCTGGCGTTATCTTGATTCCTTCTTCACTGTGTTTATTAACGACATTCTGGTATATTCCCGCTCTCGGGGGGATCATGAGAAGCACT
Source organism: Nicotiana knightiana (assembly GCA_005239525.1). Classification (NCBI taxonomy): domain Eukaryota; kingdom Viridiplantae; phylum Streptophyta; class Magnoliopsida; order Solanales; family Solanaceae; genus Nicotiana; species Nicotiana knightiana. The sequence continues at coordinate 35,314 of ML433974.1, read as the reverse complement.
TGAGGACCGTGCTTAAGACTTTGAGGGAGAAGAGATTTTATGCAAAATTCTCTATGTGTGAATTCTGGCTTGATTCAGTGGCGTTCTTGGGCCACATAGTGTCTTTTGATGGGATCACTGTAGATCCAAAGAAGGTGGAGGCGGTGCAAAGTTGGCCTATACTATCATCAGCTAAAGATCCGCAGTTTCCTTAGTTTATGTAAAGACCCGTAACATTTTCTTGTTTAAAAAAATACCGAACAAGTCCCCGAGTTGTTTTATTGTGGGAATCTCTGAAACAGACCTGAACTGAGTAAAAAGTACCCCGAGACTTAAAGAATATAATTTTTCAGAAAGTAGGTGCTATGTGACACACTATGCGATCGCACAGCGTGTACGCGGACCGCATAATGGTCGCATACCTAGGCAGAATACTGCCCCATTTGAAGTCAACTATGCGGTCCAGTATGCGATCGTATAACGTGTATGCGGACCGCACAATTGGTCGCATACCTGGGCAGTGTGTTCAGGATTTTTGGCCCATCTTGAGGGTTATTGTGCGGTCAGATCTGCGAACCGCATTCCTGACCGCATTCTTGTGTCGGGCCCTATTTTTCTAGTTTTTAAAACCCGACCCCAATTCATTAAAACACCCCTCCCTCCCATTCATTTTTAACCATTTTCTGAACAAAATTAGAGAGAGGGGAGAGAGGGTTCTTGAGAGAGAAAGCTTCATCTTTACCAATTGGATTTTCAAAGTCACTCAGGCATGGAAATTTCGAGTAATCATCTTATTCTTCATTCTAACAGGTAAGAATCCCCAAACCCTTTTCATTAGTTTTCTGATTTAAACAAAAGGGGGACTCTCATGAGTTGATTCTTGAAAATATAAGTTTATACCTCGCATGCATGACCATTAATGTCCATAATCTAGTAAGAGGAAACGGGTTGGGGTAAAATTCACAAATAAGGGGTTGGCAATCTAAAGGGGGAGTCACATAGCAGTTGATAAATGTTTAAAAAGAGTTTAAATTGTATGCATGGTTTCCAATTCTGAGTTGAATATGTTTAATTGTGAACTAGATTGACGGTACTAGTCGGTCCGGTGAATTGTGAGTAAAAGTTGAAAAGGAATTTAGACCCCAGGTATGTATGACTAACTTTAACCTTCGTAGAATACTCTTGTTGGGTCCGAGTATTTGGTATGTGTACCTTGTTTGGAAATATGTGAATTGATTGTTCAAACGTGTTGAGTCGTGAGATTCTATTCTCCGATTTTCCTAGTTGATCGTCATGCTACTGTGATGTATGAAGTTGTGAAAGGTGTTTGATGTGTAATGAACGAAAGATTGATAATGTGCTCAAATGTGGGAATGTGTAAAATAGTTGAAAGCCACACGTGGAAAGTAATGAAAAAGAGTATTGTGAAACAATGTGACTGAATTGAGCGATTGTGGCAACACCGTGTTCATAAAATTACTACTTGATAAGATTCATGGTGGCTTGGGCCCAAATAAATAAGTCGTTGATATGAATTTGTATTCTTTGAAATGGTGATTCTTGTGATGAAATTGTTTGTGATTGTGTTGTGAATTAAAATTGTCAGGCAGGGCCGGGTTGCACCGCAACACGAAGAATAAGGTTGATGGGTTGTGGTGATAAGGGTGGCCGAGGTAATAAGGGTGGCCGAGGTAATAAGGATGAAATGTGATCGTTATCACTACTGAAATGAAAATCTATGAGCTCTTGAATATGATGATGTTGAAAGGGAAAAAGGATAGATTGTGCATCTTGTTTGATTTTGGTTGTTTCCTTCCACATGCATTGATTAATTGGTTCTATTGTTGTTCCCTAATTGTGTATTTTCTTGATTGTACTTGGGATAAAGTTTGTTTATACATACTCGTACTATTCCACAGTACTAACGTCCCTTTTGCCGGGGGCTCTACATCTTTTATATGGATGTAGGTGGGTCCATAGCAGGTTGCTCAGCTCGCCATTAGTGGTGCCTTCTCCTCATCCTTTTCAGTTGTACTGGTGAGCCCCATTTCTTCTCGGGGCCATGTGTAGTTCATGCCTTCTCCTTTTTGATTGTATTATGTATTGTAAGGTATAGTCGGGGCCTTGTTGCTGGCAAGTATTGTATAAGCTCCTAGTACTCTTAGAGGCTCCGTAGACACTATGTGGGTGCATATGTGTATTTTGGGCAGTGGTTGTATGTATTTGTAATCGTGGTCTGTATCGGGAAGTGGCGTATCTAATATGCATAAATTGGACTTAATATGGTATTCACGCACTTTTAAGCTTATCTCACCGCTTCACATAAATAATGTATGTTATAAACATGGGGAAATGCATTGGGTGGGAAAGGCATATTAGGTTCGCTTGACAGGGGGTCACCCGGTCGTGTGCCAGTCGCGTCTCTCAAATTTGGGGCGTGAAAAAATTGGTATAAGATCCTAAGGTTTTAAAAGTGTCCTAGGATGTCTCGGAGCCGTGTCTAGTACAACCCTTCTTATCGGTGTGTTGTCGACCACATCTATAATTAGGGGGCTACATGAACATTTAGAAAACACCCTTTTCATTGTTATTATATATCGTGCGGTGAAGTGGAAGGTGAGAATATTCTTGCCTAAGTCGTGCTCTGTTCCAAAATTTTCAGTAATGGCACCAAGGAAGAGAGCTCGACTCGGCTTAGAGGCCAATGCCGCCCCAAGTGTGGTCATAAATTCTGTACCCGATGGTGCGGGTGGGAGCGAATCCCCGACCTTGAATCCATCTGGCCTATCTGTTCTAGATCAGAATGTTCCTATTCCTGCTGCGGCGGAGGGTGCTACAATCCCTCCCGCTAATATTCCTGATCCTTCTTCGGTTCCAGCTCCAGGTCCCGGTACTTCCGATGGGGACCTCAGGGGAGCTATTCATATGTTGACCCAGTTAGTGGCCGCTCAGGCCCAAAGATCTCATGCTGCCCCTGCATCCTCTAGCGAACAGGGAGATTCCGCCGGTTCCAGAGTCAACCAGTTTTTGCGGTTGGCCCCTCCAGAGTTCTCAGGTATTGGTCCAGAGGCTGATCCGCAAGACTTTCTAGATGAAATGTACAAGACGCTTCAGGTTATGAAGGCCACAGAGATAGAGGGGGTTGAGTTAGCATCTTACATGCTGAGGGGAGCAGCGTATTCCTGGTTGGAGATGTGGGAGGATTCCTGTGGGGAGGGAAGTCCTCCGGCGACATGGGATGAGTTCGTTGATGCTTTTATGGATCACTTCTTGCCTGCCGAGATTATGGCAGCCCGTGCTACGGAGTATGAGGTTCTCAAGAAGGGTAATATGAGTGTGTGGGACAACCACATGGAGTTCGTGAGGTTTTCCAAGTACGCTCCTCAGTTGGTATCGACTATGGATGCCAGAGTTCGACGGTTTGTTCAGGGCCTCAGTCCCTTGGTTGTGAATGAAACTGCTACAAATTCCTTGCACTCAGGCATGAATTATGGTAAGATAGTGGGGGTTCTCCAGGCCACAGAGGCTAGAAAATTGAAGATAAGGTTAGAGAGGGAGAGTATCAGCAGGGCCCGGCCAGCGGGCCACTCAGGGAGTTCAGTTGGAGGAGGGAGACCGCTTCAGGGGAGATGGCCATCAGGGCCATCCCAGTCTTATGCTCAGTCCTCATCCAGTGCACCTCCATCAGTGCCTCGTTATTAGCAGAGCAGTCACTCGGGGCTAAGACCAGGTAGGAGGAGACCCCATCAGTCCGGTCGTCCAAGAGGGAGGTTCCAGCAGCAGAGGAGGGCTCTGTGCCCTAAGTATGGGAGGTTCCATACCGAGTCTTGTTACCTGGATATCCCCATATGCTTCAGCGGGATTGTCGTGCGCCCAGTCAGGGCATGGGTAGTAGTTTTTCTCACCGTCCGGTCGCTGCATCTTCAGTACGTCCTCCAGCTCCAGCAGGGCGTGGTACAGTTAGAGGTGGGGCTCGTGGTAGAGGTGGGCCTAGCCGGTTCTATGCTTTGAGTGGTCGCCAGAGTGCGGAGGTTTCCCCAGATGTTGTTACAGGTATTCTGACTGTCCAAGCCCTTGATTGTTATGCTCTTATTGACCCGGGGTCCTCCTTGTCCTATGTTACCCCATTTATTGCTTCAAGTTTTGGGATAGAACCCGAACAACTTCATGAGTCGTTCTCTGTGTCGACTCCAGTTGGTGATTCCATTACAGCCGCGCGAGTCTATAGGAATTTTGTTGTCACGGTGTGTGGTCGAGATACCATGGCCGATCTTATCGAACTTGGGATGGTAGATTTTGATGTTATCATGGGGATGGATTGGCTTTACTTGTGCTTTGCTAAACTCGACTGCCGAACCAGAATTATGAGACTAGAGTTTCCTAACGAGTCAGTTATTGAGTGGAAAGGGAATGGTGTGGTGCCGAAGGGTAGGTTTATTTCCTACCTTAAGGCCTCGAAAATGATTAAAAAGGGGTGTATTTATCACTTGGTCCGGGTTGCAGACACCACTTCAGAAGTATCTGCCCCCGAGTCCGTTCCAGTCGTGAATGAGTTCCTTGAAGTGTTTCCAGAAGAGCTTCCAGGGATTCCTCCAGATAGGGAGACTGATTTCGTGATTGATGTACTGCCAGATACGCAGCCAATATCTATTCCACCATACAGAATGGTGCCAGCAGAGTTGAGGGAGCTAAAGGAGCAGTTGAAAGACTTATTAGAGAAGGGGTTCATTCGACCAAGTGTGTGGCCGTGGGGCACTCCGGTTCTTTTTGTTAGGAAGAAGGATGGGTCGCTTCGGATGTGTATTGATTATCGGCAGCTCAACAAATTCACTATCAAAAACAAGTATCCACTGCCTCAGATAGATGATTTGTTCGACCAATTGTAGGGTGCGAGCTTCTTCTCCAAAATTTATTTATGGTCGGGATATCACCAGTTTAAGATCAGAGAGCAGGATATTCCTAAGACCGCCTTCAGAACTTGTTATGGCCATTTTGAATTTTTCTTAATGTCCTTTGGATTGACGAATGCTCCATCGGCTTTCATGGATCTTATGAATCGGGTTTTCAAATTTCTTGAATCCTTCGTGATTGTTTTTATTGATGACATCCTTGTCTACTCGCGAAGTCGGAAGGACCATGCTAATCAACTCAGGACAGTTCTGCAGACTCTTCATCAACACCAATTGTATGCCAAGTTTTCAAAATGTGAATTTTGGTTGGAGTCAGTCACATTTTTGGACATGTTGTTTCAAGAAAAGGGATTAAGGTTGATCCCCAGAAAATCACAGTGGTAAAGGATTGGCCTAGACCAACGACCCCGACAAAGATTCGCAGTTTCTTGGGTCTAGTCGGGTATTATCGGATGTTTGTGGAGGGGTTCTCTACTCTCGCCTCCCCATTGACTAAATTGACGCAGAAGGCAACTATGTTCCAATGGTTCGACGCTTGTGAAAAGAGCTTTCAGGAATTGAAATCTAGCTTGACTTCAGCACCGGTGTTAACTTTACCAGAAGGCACGGAGGGATTTGTGGTTTATTGTGATGCTTCAAAGGTTGGTTTGGGATGTGTATTGATGCAACACGGGAAGGTTATAGCCTATGCTTCCAGGAAACTCAAGAATCACGAGAAGAATTATCCGACGCTTGATTTAGAACTCGTGGCAGTTGTGTTTGCATTAAAAATCTGGCGGCATTATTTGTATGGGGTCCATGTGGACGTGTTATCAGACCACAAGAGTCTCCAATGTTTGTTCAAGCAGAAGGAGTTGAATTTAAGGCAGCGGCGATGGTTAGAATTTCTTAAGGATTATGATATGAACATTCTGTACCATCCGAGAAAAGCAAACGTAGTGGCCGGCGCTCTCAGTCGAAAGTCTATGGGTAGTCTGGCTCATTTGGAGGAAGATCAGAGGCCATTGGCTCGGGAGGTTTGTCAATTGGCTAGTCTGGGGGTCTGTCTCTCGACCTCAGACGAGGGGAAAGTCATGGTGCATAATGGGGCAGAATCATCACTTGTAGCGAAAGTCAAGGAGAAACAGTTTATTGATCCAGCATTGGCGTAGTTGAAGGAGGCAGTTTTGAATGGCAAGATTTCGGCATTTTCACTCGGGAGCGATGATGGTGTTTTGCGGTGCCAGGGAAGGTTATGTGTTCTTGATGTGGATAATATTCGGGGGATGGTGATGGCGGAAGCTCACAATTCCAGGTATTCCGTGCACCCAGGTTCTACGAAAATGTATCAAGATCTCCGTGAGATCTATTGGTGGGGCGGTATGAAAAGAGGTGTGGCGGACTTTGTGTCTAAATGTCCGAATTGTCAGCAGGTGAAGGCCGAGCATTAGAGGCCTGGTGGGTTATCTCATCTTATGGAAATTCCAATGTGGAAATGGGAAATGATCAACATGGATTTAGTGGTACGGTTGCCTCGCACTCAGCACAAGTTCGACTCGATTTGGGTGATAGTGGATTGAATCACGAAATCAGTGCACTTCTTGCCGGTCAAGTCCATCGATATTTCAGAACAGTACGCTCAGTTGTATACCAATGAAATAGTCAGGCTTCATGGTACTCCAGTTTCTATTATTTCAGACCGAGGAGCCTAGTTCACAACTAATTTTTGGAGGAAATTTCAGCAAGACTTGGGTACTCAGGTAAATCTCAGCACAACTTTCCACCCGCTGACTGATGGTCAGGCAGAGCGAACTATTCAGATGCTTGAAGATATGTTACGGGCTTATGTATTGGACTTCAAGGGTAGTTGGCATGATCATTTACCGCTTATCGAATTTGCTTACAATAACATCTTTCACGCAAGTATTCAGATGGCCCCATTTGAGGCATTGTACGAAAGAAGGTGTAGATCTCCGATTGAGTGGTTCGAGGTTGATGAAGTAGAATTGTTAGGGCCAGATCTTGTGCACCAGGCATAGGAAGAAGTCAGAGTCATTCGGGAGAGGATGAAAACCGCTCAGAGCCGTCAAAAATCCTATGTGGACGTTCGTCGAAGAGAATTGGAATTCCAAGTTGGTGATTGGGTATTCTTGAAAGTATCTCCCATGAAGGGAGTGATGCAGTTTTGGAAGAAAGGGAAATTGAGCTCAAGGTATTTCAGGCCATATCGGATTGCTCAAAGGATAGGACAAATAGCTTATAGGTTGGAATTACCCCGTGAATTGTCATTAGTGCACCCGGTGTTCCACATGTCCATGTTGAAGAAAGTGGTTGGAGAACAATCAGTCATCGTGCCGGTTGAGAAACCACTGGGGTTAATGAAGAATTATCATATGAGGAGGTTCCAGTTGCTATTCTTGATAGACAAGTCCATAGATTGAGGAACAAAGAAATTGCATCAGTCAAGGTATTGTGGCAAAGTCAGCGCGTTGAGGAAGCCAGGTGGGAGGCAGAAAATGAGATGAAAGAAAGATATCCCCACTTATTTGAACAAGTCTAGTAGTCAGTACCCTCTCCTCTAACTTTACGTTCGGTTCTGTGCAAAAGTACCCCATCTTCCCCTAGTTGCCTTATTGTTGTAATTTCCCAATGTGAGCTAAAATCGGACTCGCTGTCTATTTGGGGTAGTGTGAAACCCTTGAGGTAAATGAAAGTTTTGTGGAACGTATGTGTTAGGCAAGTGATTAATAGTAGTATAGGTTGGTAATGATGAATTGAAATGAATATAGTATATTGAGGTGATTGGGTTGTATGGGACTCATTAAAACGACCAAGTTATGTGCAAAAATGTGAATCATGTGCAAATTTGTAGTATGAGAAGAAAGAACTATATGTACTTAACAAAATGATTGAATGATTGCCAATTGTTGAGGTAACAACGTTGTGTGTGAGTTATTGGGTGATTAAAACTGTGTAATGGTGCTTGGGAATGTGTTTCGAGGGCTCTCTGACAGGTAGGTAGGTCTAATTACAAAGGGAACTCTGGCAAATTTTTTTTTTTTGAAATATTGGAGTTAGTGAAAATCTGGAAGTTGTATGTCATGCTTTCAAAACTAATTGATTTCCAAAACCCTCATTTGAGGATGAATGATTTTAGGGGGGGGGGGGAGGATGTAAAGACCCATAACATTTTCTTGTTTAAAAAAATAATGTTGAACAAGTCCCCGAGTTGTTTTATTGTGGGAATCTCTGAAACAGACCTGAACTGAGTAAAAAGTACCCCGAGACTTAAAGAACATAATTTCCCAAGAAGTAGGTGTTATGCAACGCACTATGCGATCGCACAGCGTGTATGCGGACCGCATAATGGTCGCATACGTAGGCAAAATACTACCCCATTTGAAGTCAACTATGCAGTCCAGTATGCGATCGCATAACGTGTATGCGGACCGCACAATTAGTCGCATACTTGGGCAGTGTGTTCAGGATTTTTGGCCCATCTTGAGGGCCATTGTGCCGTCAGATCTGCGAACTGCATGTCAGGAATGCGATCACATTCCTGACCGCATTCTTGTGTCGGGCCCTATTTTTCTAATTTGTAAAACCCGACCCCAGTTCATTAAAACACCCCTCCCGTTCATTTTTAACCATTTTCTGAATAAAATTAGAGAGGGGAGAGAGAGAGAGAGAAATCTTCATCTTTACCAATTGAATTTTCAAAGTCACTCACGACTGGAAATTTCGAGTAATCATCTTTTTCTTCATTCTACCAGGTAAGAATCCCCAAACCCTTTTCATTAGTTTTCTGATTTTAAACAAAAGGGGGTCTCTCATGAATTTATTCTTGAAAATATAAGTTTATACCTCGCATGCATGATCATTAATGTGCATAATCTAGTAAGAGGAAGCAGGTTGTGGTAAAGTTCACAAATAAGGGGTTTGCAATCTAAGGGGGGAGTCACATAGTAGTTGATAAATGCTTAAAAAGAGTTCAAATTTTATGCATGGTTTCCAATTCTGAGTTGAATATGTTTAGTTGTGAACTAGATTGACGGTACTAGTCGGTCCGGTGAATTGTGAGTAAAAGTTGAAAAGGAATCTAGACCCCAGGTATGTATGGCTAACTTTAACCTTCGTAGAATCCTCTTGTTGGGTCCGAGTATTTGGTATGTGTACCTTGTTTGGAAATATGTGAATTGATTGTTAAAACGTGTTGAGGCGTGAGATTCTATTCTCCGATTTTCCTAGTTGATCGTCATGCTACTGTGCTGTATGATGTTGTGAAAGGTGTTTGATGTGTAATGAACGAAAGATTGATAATGTTCTCAAATGTGGGAATGTGTAAAATAGTTGAAAGCCACACGTGGAAAGTAATGAAAAAGAGTATTGTGAAACAATGTGACTGAATTGAACGATTGTGGCAACACCGTGTTCATGAAATTACTACTTGATAAGAGTTATAGTGCCTTGGGCCCAAATGAATAAGTCGTTGATATGAATTCGTATTCTTTGAAATGGTGATTCTTGTGATGAAATTGTTTGTGATTGTGCTGTGAATTAAAATTGTCAGGCGGGGTCGGGTTGCACGCCGCAACACAAAGTAATAAGGTTGATGGATTGTGGTGATAAGGGTGGCCGAGGTAATAAGGGTGGCCGAAGTAATAAGGATGAAATGTGATCGTTATCACTACTGAAATGAAAATCTATGAGCTCTTGAATATGATGATGTTGAAAGGGAAAAAGGAAAGATTGTGCATCTTGTTTGATTTTGGTTGTTTCCTTCCACGTGCATTGATTAATTGGTTCTATTGTTGTTCCCTAATTGTGTATTTGCTTGATTTTACTTGGGATAAAGTTTGTTTATACATACCAGTACCATTCCACATTACTAACGTCCCTTTTTCCGGGGGAGCTACATCTTTTATATGGATGTAGGTGGGTCCATAGAAGTTTGCTCAGCTCGCCGTTAGTGGTGCCTTCTCCTCATCCTTTTCAGCTGTACTTGTGAGCCCCATTTCCTCTCTGGGCCATGTGTAGTTCAGGCCTTCTCCTTTTTGAGTGTATTATGTATTGTAAGGTATATCCGGGGCCTTGTTGCCGGCAAGTATTGTATAAGCTCCTAGTACTCTTAGAGGCTACGTAGACACTATGTGGGTGCATATGTGTATTTTGGGCAGTAGTTGTATGTATTTGTAATCATGGTTCGTATCGGGAAGTGGCGTATCTAATATGCATAAATTGGACTTAATGTGGTATTCACACACTTTTAAGCTTATCTCACCACTTCACATAAATAATGTATGTTATAAACACGGGGAAACGCATTGGGTGGGAAAGGCAAATCAAGTTCGCTTGACTGGGGGTCACCCAGTCGAGTGCCTGTCGCGTCCCTCGAATTTGGGGCATGAAAGTTTTGCAGGGTACTACCGTCGCTTTGTAGAGGGATTTTCATCTATTGAAGCACCTATGACCAGACTGACCCAGAAGGATGCTCCGTTCAGGTGGACCGAGGAGTGTGAGGAGAGCTTTTAGAAGCTCAAGACAGCTTTGACTATAGTCCCAGTATTAGTGTTGCCTATAGGTTCGGGGTCTTACACTGTTTATTGTGATGCTTTGAGGATTGGCCTTGGAGCAGTATTGATGCAGGACGATAGGGTGATTGCCTACGCGTCTAGGCAGTTGAAGGTGCATGAGAAGAATTATACGGTTCATGACCTCGAGTTAGCAGTTATTGTTCACGCCTTGAAGATCTGGCGTCATTATTTGTACGGTGTTCCCTGTGAGACTTACATTGATCACCGGAGTTTGCAGCACTTGTTCAGGTAGAAGGACCTTAATCTACGTCAGCGGAGGTGGTTGGAGCTACTGAAAGACTATGATATCACTATATTATACAACCCAGAGAAGGCCATGTAGTGGCCGACGCTTTGAGTCGCCGGGCGGAGAGTTTGAGGAGCTTGGCATATCTTTCAGCAGCTGAGAGGCCTTTAGCCTTGGATGTTCAGTCTTTAGCCAGCCAGTTCGTGAGGTTAGATATTCCAGAGCCTAGCCCGATATTAGCTTGTGTGGTTGCTCATTCTTCTCTTTATGACCGCATCATAGAGTGCCAGTATGATGACCCCCACTTCTGCTTCATCAGGACAGGGTCCGGCGAGGTGATGCCAGAGATGTGACTATAGATGATGATGGCGTGATGAGGATGCAGGGCTGGCTCTGTGTTCCCAATGTAGATGGGCTTCGGGAGATGATTCTTGAGGAGGATCATAGCTCGCAGTACTCCATTCATCCGGTGCCGCGAAGATGTACCAGGATTTGAGATAACACTATTAGTGAAGAAGGATGAAGAATGATATGGTGGGGTTTGTGGCCAAATGTCTCAACTGTCAGCAAGTTAAATATGAGCAACAGAGGCCATGTGGATTACTTCAGAGGTTAGAGATCTATGAGTGGAAATGGGAGCGGATCACCATGGACTTTGTAGTTGGACTTCCACGGTCTTTAAGGAAGTTTGATACTATTTGGGTGATCGTGGATCGGCTGACCCTGTCAGCTCATTTCATTCCGGTGCTGACCACTTATTCTTCAGAGGGATTGGCTGAGATTTATATTAGAGAGATCGTCTGCCTTCACGGTATTCTAGTATCTATCATCTCAGACAGAGGTACTCAGTTCACATCACGGTTCTGGAGAGCCGTACAACAGGATTTGGGCACTAAGGTGGAGCTGAGCACAGTCTTTCACCCTTAGACGGACAGGTAGTCCAAGAGCATGATTCAAATTCTTGAGGATATGCTCTGCGCCTGAGTGATGGAGTTTGGAGGGTCATGGGACCACTTCTTGCCACTCGCAGAGTTTGCCTACAACAACAGTTACCAGCCCAGCATTTCGATGGCACCGTATGAGGCTTTGTACGATTGGCGGTGCCGGTCCCCAATGGGTTGGTTTGAGCCGGGAGAGACCCGATTGTTGGGTACATATTTAGTCCAGGATGCCCTGGACAATGTCAAGGTTATTCAGGAGAGACTTCACACAGCCCCGTCCAAGCAGACGAGTTATGCGGACTGGAAGGTTCGAGATTTGGCATTTATGACTGGTGATCGAGTTTTGTTGCGGGTATCACCTACGAAGGGCGTCATAAGGTTCAGGAAGAAGTTCAAGTTGAGTCCGAGGTTCATTTTCCCATTTGATATATTGCGGCGCGTTGGGGAGGTTGCTTATGAGCTTGCCTTACCTCCAATTCTAGCAGGAGTTTATCCGGTATTACACGTGTCTATGCTCCGGAAGTATCAAGGAGATCCGGCTCATGTATTTGATTTTAGCTCAGTCCAGTTGGTCAAGGATCTATCTTATGTTGAGGAACCAGTAGCTATTTTGGATAGCAGGTTAGAAAACTCAGGTCCAAGAATATTGCATTAGCAAAGGTCCAGTAAAGAGGTCAGTCGGTCGAGGAGGTGACTTGGGAGACCGAGCAGGATATGCGCAGCCAGTACCCTCATCTTTTCACAGCTTCAGGTATGTTTTTATACTCGTCCGAGGACGAAAGATTGTTTTAAGAGGAAGAGGATGTAACGACCCGGCCGGTCGTTTAGAGAGTTAGAGCTCCGATCCCCTGATAACTTCTTTCCCCACATTGGTTTCTTCTATTGGGACTTGCCGGAGTGATTAGTTATGAAATTCGGAGAGTTTCGGGACACTTAGTCCCTAATTATGAGTTTAAGCCTTAGAAATTGGACCGTAGTCCGAATTATGTGAAGACGGATCTGGAATAGAATTCCGTCAATTCTGTTAGCTCTGTTGAGTGATTTTGGGGTTAGAAGTGTGTCCGGAATGTGTTTTTGAGGTCTGTATTAGATTTAGGCTTGAATTGGCGAAAGTTAGATTTTCGGTGATCTCGGCCGATATGTGAAATTTTGATATCGGAGTCGGAATGGAATTCCGGGAGTGGATGTAGGTTTTTGGTGTCATTTGTGACCAGTGTGTCAAATTTGAGGCAATTCGGACTAGTTTTGATGCGTTTCGGCATCGTTCGTAGATTTTGGAAAAATTCTAAGTTATTAGGCTTGAATTCATGTTTAATTCTTGTTTTTGGTGTTAGGTGATCTGTTTTGATGGCTCGACTAAGTTAGAATAAGGTTATAGGACTAGTTGGTAATTTTGGTTGAGGTCCCTGGGGCCTCGGGTGTGTTTCGGATGCTCAATGGGAAGAAAATGGGACATAGGCAAATCTGATGGGGGCTGTTCTGGTATTTTCACACCTGCGGATGTTGGACCACAGGTGCGGCCCCGCAGAAGCAAAAAAGAGGTCGTAGGTGCAGTTTGGAGCGTGAGGGCTAGTAGCCATAGATGCGGCTCAGGAACCGCAAAAGCGGAACCGCATCTGCGAAGAAGGGACTGCATGTGCGAATCCTGGGAGATTAATGAATTTCCGCAGATGCGGAACCCCAGCCGCAAAAGCGTGACCACAGGTGCGGTGGTCCCCTTGCAGAAGCGGAAATCGTTGGTCAGAAATATGAAAAATCGAGGGTTTGAGTTCATAACTTCTAAAATCGATTTGGAGCTCGGGAATTGGCGATTTTGTGAAGATTTTGAAGAGGAGATCAGTGGGTAATGATTCTTAACCCTGTTTCACTTGTATTTCATCAATCTATAGTAAGTTCTTCAATCTAATCAAGGAATTTGAGGTTAAAAGTTTGGAAATGGGGGAAAAATTTCCCCAATTGAAAATTCGAGATTTGAGTGAGATGTTGACGTCGGATTTTGATGATTTTTGTTCGAGTGTTCTCGTGAGTGAGCGGGTGTTCATTATTTGTAAATTTTACCCGATTTCGAGGCGTGGACCGGGAGTACATTTTGGGCGATTTTCCTAATTTTGCATTTTAGCTTCGAATTTATTAGTTGAATTAGTTGCTTATAGCTATATTTACATTATGCAATTTATTTGAATAGATTCGGGTCATTCGAAGTTGGGTACTCATGGAAAGAAAGTGATTTCAAGTTGATTTGAGCGGTTGAGGTAAGTGTCTTGCCTAACCTTGTGTTGTCGACTTACCCCTTAGAATATTTGATACTATTTAATGTGTGGGTATCGTGTACGTGAGGTGACGAGTACGTACACTGGCCGTTATTGCTAAAATCTCATTTTTCCCTTCCTAAAACATAAATTGTTTCTCTTCTATGAACTTGCTCTAATATGATAAATTGTTTAGCTTAGATTAGGAAAGCATGCTTACGTGTTCAATTTCCTACTTGATTTTCTGTGCGTCATGCTTAGTTAAGCTCTTATTTTCCTTATCAGTGATTAGTATAAACTGTGTAATTCGATGTTATGCTTGTCATTCATCCTGCATGGAATATTTAAATTAGGACAACAAACGTATTCTGGGAGATCTCCACGTACTGCGTATTTATTTTGGGACTATGGACGTATTCCGAGAGATCCCCCTGTACTGCATGATCATCTAGAACTACGGGACGTTACCCGGGAGATTCCACTTTGTGTTACTTTGTTTTGAGCCGAGGGCTCCCTTGACTGTTAGGTTTTCGAGCATTTTCTTTAACTGTTACTGAAAAATCTACTTATCTTTTGTATTGTTTTAAATCGTTTATATTAACTCCAGTAGTGCCTTAACCTGACCTCGTCACTACTTGACCGGGGTTAGGCTCGGCACTTACTGGTTACCAAATTTGGTGTACTCATGCCCTTTCCTGCACATGTTTTCGTATGCAGATCCAGATACGAGCTATCAACCTCGTGGATAGTTGTTGTTGCTGATTCTAGGAGACTGCAAGGTATTTCTGCCGCGTCTGCAGAATACTCTGAGTCCCCTTCTATTCTATCATTTAGAGTTGTTCCTATGTATTTTCCAGACTTGTTTAGAGCTACAATAGTTGTTAGAAGCTTGTGATTATTTGTGACATTCCGTGTCATTGGGAAAGTAATTTTGTATGAGCCGAGCGACCAGTATGTTATTTATATCATTGCCCTTATTTCCTTTATTTATTGTGTTTTACTCCAATTTTTCCCTTAATAGTAGGCTTACCTAGTCATAGAGACTAGGTGCCGTCACGATACCTTTCGGAGGGTAAATCGGGTCGTGACAGTCACATCACTAGAATTTTTTGCATCGCACCATGAATTACTACTACAAAATGGGCACCATTTCAAGATCTCTGCATCGTGTCAAGATCTTTGTGCTACATCAATCTTTGTAATAACAAATCAAGCACCACATGTTAGGCTTTTCCACCTTCAAATAGGACATGTCTGGTCTATCCGCCTTCTAATAGGATATATCGGGTCTATCCGCCCTTAATTGGATATCGGGTCTATTTTCCTTCAAATAGGATACATCGGATCTATCCGCCCTTAAATAGTATATATCGGGTATATCCGCCCTCAAATAGGATAGACCGGGTCAATCCTCCCTCAAATAGGATATATCCGGTCCATCCACCCTCAAATAGGATATATTAGGTCTATCCGCCCTCAAATAGGATATATTAGGTCTATCCGCCCTCAAACAGGATATATCGGGTTCATCCACCTTCAAATAGGATATATCGAGTCTATCCACTATTAAATAGGATATATTGAATTTATCCGCCCTCAAATATGATATATTGGGTCCATCCGCCTTCAAGTAGGATATATCGGGTTTATCCACCCTCAAATAGGATATGTCGGGTTCATCCGCCCTCAAATAGGATTTATCGGGTTCATTCGCCCTCGAATAGGATATATCAGATTTATCCGCTGTCAAATAGTATATATCGGGTCTCTCCACCCTCAAATAGGATATATCGACTCTATCCGCGCTCAAATAGGATATATCAGCTCTATCTGCCCTCAAATAGGATATATCGGGTCCATTCGCCCTCAAATAGGATATTTTGGGTTATCCACCCTCAAATGGAACATATCATGATCGTCCGCCTTCAAATAGGACATAGAGGTTAATCTTTCCTCAAAAGAACATTAATTTATTTCGACCCAAGTGTTCACAATTGCATAAGCATTGTTGAAACATGTTATCCTTCAAAAACATCGCCAAATACACTTTTCTTTATAAACTAAACTTCCATGTGCCATTGCCGACCATGAAATATGTCACCATAAAATTATATATTTATATGTTTGCACAATAAATTTTCTTTTCTTATGAATTGACGCATAAATATTATTTTTATAAGATTACTTTTATGCCCTATTGCATCTTATAAAAGTTTCCTAACAAATATTTTTAGCTTGTTAGGCTTAGCAGGAAATATAACGCAACGTGGAACTATATCTTAGCAGTGAACTAGGGAAGTTTGTTGGGGAGGAAATCAGAGTCACCAGCAAAATTCAAAGGTCTACATTCTCACTCCGCTCGGCCAGGCTCTTAAAATTCCTAATCAAATTCTTATTTCAAACAGCTTTCTTTACAACATGGTATCCAGTATCTCTGTAATTCGACACCTGGGCAACATTTTAGGGTCTGCATCAATAGTTGAGTCCTACTCCAGGGTACTATAAGTCTCGAACTATATGGTCAGATTCTCGTGCACCCCGAGATATGTTGGCAACTCGAAGACCGGAGTGTGGCCTTAACCATCCAAACTTCCTGTTTACTCTTGTACTTTTCCAAGATTCTGTCCAAACCCTTACCTGTATTCATGGACAGGACAAAATTAGATACTAGGTCAAGATTCTTTGCCCGACAACTCTTTCATCGTCCCCAGTCAAAGAGGGGCAACTGTTGACATCCAATTTTGTCCCTCCTTTCTTCCAAACTATTTCATTAAGCTTCTAATATTACTAATCATTTGAGAATAATTATTAGTGATTATCCCAAGATAGACCTAATTTATTATTATTATTATTATTTATTAATACTCTTAAATATTTATATTATTTTAATACCTTATCAAGAAAGCTCTTTTAATTCAATCAACAATACTTTCATTACAAATGCTTCTTTTTATTATATTGTATTTAATTCTACCCGTATTTGTAAAATACTTAATCGAATGATCTGCATATTAGTAGCATGCTCCTTTCCTTTTTTGGTCGTAATTATCATCTAATAAAATAAATTCTATATAAGTAATTCATAACTAGTCTATTTTAGAAAATTATTAATAATTGGATATGTGAAATGATTTATTTACCTACATAATATTATTATCTAATATGGCTATTAGAATATTTTATTCAAATTGGAAGCCCAAGGAAATTCATGGAAGCAAGATATCAGAAATTGAAGCCCAAATCTTCCCTCTACAAAATATCCTATTCGAAATAAATCCTTCTAGCTAATTCACCAACCCAAGTCTGCAACCGAAATATAGAGCCCAAATTCAATCTTCCTTCCGCTCGTGTATGTAATTTAATCTGAGCTATCCGATTAGCTTTGATCCAAAGGTCTTGATCTTTTTTTTTTTTAGATTCTTCCATATTAGAAATGTTTCTCATTTAATTTTCAAAATACCACATTTAATCATATTGAAATGTTTGCTTCAGTTCCAATGCAATAGCTGGCATCCTACCCTACCTTATTGACCAAAGCGTCTGAAATTTTCAGACTCTCTCTCATGGCTTGCCTTACACCTTTTTTTTTTTTCAAAACATGGATTATCCTTCAAAATGCAACATTGACTTCACCATTTTTAAGAAAAGAAATCAAAACCATCTCAGATAAAGGACGATTCTCAGTCTTTCCTCCAATGTTCGGATTCAAGCGGTTATTTTATCAAATTCAAGTTCGATTTTGAATTTACTAAAAGATAATCAAACCCTACTTCTTCACCTATAAATACCCAGCTATTGCAACTATTTAAGGGGAAGAGAAGTTGCTGCACCTCCCTTTCGTTGTTCTTAAATCATCCATCTTCCTCTTTTGCATTATCCATTGATTATCTTTGCAAAGAAAAGCCTTAGTTTACTCTTCCTCTTTTTCTCTTGTGATGACCCGATAGGTCATCTCATATTTTAAAACTAAATTATGTGTTTTGAACCCTTATATATCTTATTTAAGCCTTTCTTTGCTTACGTGCACAGTCCAAGTATTGACCCGGAAGGCTTATATGTTAAAACCTGAAAAAATAAGAATTTTTGCCTTAAAAGTTAATTTTAGTTGACTTCGGTCAACATTTTGAGTAAACGGATCCGGACCCATATTTTGACGGTCTCGATGGGTCCGTATTGAAAAATGGGATCTGGGCATATGCCCGGAGTCGAATTCCGAGATCCCTAGCTAGAGATATGATTTTTTTGTTGAAAATTAAAAATCTGAAAGTTTAATGGTTTTAAGAATCTATTGACGTTTGACATTATTGATATCGGGCCCGTATTTGGTTCCAAATCCCGATACAGGTTCAATATAATAAATATAACTTTTTTGTGAAGTTTGGTAAGAAACGGAGTCAGTTTGACGTGATTCGGACGCCTGGATGTGAAAATAGAAGTTTTAAAGCTTTCTTAGAAATTTCATTCGATTTGGTGTTCAATTCGTAGGTTTAGGTGTTATTTTGGTGATTTGATTACGCGAGCAAGTTCGTATGATGTTTTAGGACTTGTGGTGCATTTTTGTTTTGGAGCCCCGAGGGCTCGGGTGAGTTTCAGATAGGCTACGGGAAGTTTTACACTTAGAATATCTGGTTTTTCTACAGCTTCAGGTACCTTCTAGTTTCCTTCTTCACGTTCGTGAAGGCTTTCTCGTGAACGCAAAGTGTAAGCTGGGCTGGGGGATGGTTTGTACGCGAACACGAGGCCATGGTCGCGAATACGGAACACTGGGGGGTCTGCTCTTCGCGAACGTGACCAGAAAGACATGAATGCGTAAGATATTGGAGGGGGGATGGGGATCAGTGCGTTGTTCTAAGCGAATGCGGGCCAAGGCTCGCGAACACAATGGTCAGGGGAATGAACCATCGTGAACGCGTGCAATCCATCGCGAACATGAAAGCCTTTCAGGCTGTTGTGCGTTACGAACGTGGCAGGCCCTTCGCAAATGCGAAGAAGGCCTGATGCCCAGACCTTAAAATAGTTCAAAATAGAATTTTACCCATTTTTCATAAACTCTCCATTAGATCCCAGCCTAGGTGTGATTTTGAAGGTGAAACTCAACAAAAATTCATAGGTTTGTACTCTTTAACTCATGTCCTTCCATTTATATCATCACCTATTAAATTTCTAGCCCTAAAATGTGTTCTTTCATGGTAGAAAATTAGGGATTTTGGAAGAGTTGGGGTTTTTTGCAAATTGGGAATTTAGACCTCAATTTGGGATCGGATTCTGAAACTAATTACATATTCGGGCTTGGGCGTGAATGGATGAATGAGTTTTGGTCCGAACCTCATGCTTTGACCAAGCGGGCCCGGGGTCAATTTTTGACTTTTTGTTAGAAAGTTGGGGAAACCTAAATTTATGCATTGTCATTGATTTCTTTAGTAATAATTGATGTTATTAAGTTAATTGTGGCCATAGACAAGTGGTTTGGAGGTGGAATCTAGAGGAAAAGCGGTAATTGAGTAGTGAGTGGCCTGTGGAGCGAGGTAAGTGTTGTGCGTAACTTTGACTAGAGGGATTATGAATCCTTGTCTTAATTGCTATATGAAAATCATGTGAGAGTCGTATATGTGAGGTGACGAGTACTTATGCTCCGCTAATTTATCTGTCTTGCTTGTTTCTCTCCCGATATATATTGTTTCTCTTTGTTGAAGATCATTGTTATTATGTAGTTTCCTCATCCCCTATTACTTACTTAATCTATTCTTATTTGTGTTTTAGTGATATTCTGGATTGGTCTCACTGAGTAATATTACTTATATAGAGTCTTATTGATTATAAGATTTCCATTTGCCTTGTTATAAAGTTTGAGTATTGAGAAGGGTGTTGTGTTAATTAGTGAAGCTTTATATTTTCAGTGTAATTGATACGAATATGGTGGGATCGTGTTGCACGTCACAACAGGTGAAATAAGGGTAATATGTTGAGGAGGAATAAGTGTGAATTGATATTATATGATGGGATCGGGTCGCACGTTGCAACAGGTGTAATAAGGGTGGAATGTGGTGATATAAGGGTGAACCGTGATTGTGATTATTATGATATGGTGGGATAGGGTTGCACGCCACAACACTTTTATCTATATTTTGTTGTTTATAATATAAATAAGAAATAATGGAGGATTATGATATGTACGGTGGGATCGGGTTGCGCGCCGCAACAATTTATATGTTTATGTTCTTTCTTGACTGCATTAGTTGTACGGTAGAATTGAATTGCACTTAAGGATTGGTAATAGCTGAACACTGATGAAGTATGTTGGGTACTATATTTATTTCTTCCAAGTTACTATTTTTACTTTATTCTGCCTTCTTTTCTATCTTATTATTCACTGTATGCAGCTTATATTGTGAGTGTCCCATCGTAGCCTCATCATCCTTCGTCCAGGTTAGGCTCCCCACTTGCCAGTACATGGGGTCGGTTATACTGATACTGCACTCTGCACTTCCTGTGCAGATTTTGGAGCAGGTAGTGACTGATCGAGAGGTTGGCTAGGAGACCCAAGGTAGTCCTGCTAGCATCTGCAGGCCCTGACATCCTCTTCTATACACCTATACTTACTGTTTTTACTTTGCTTCACAAAGAGTTGTACTTTCTTTTGGACAAATATTTGTAGAAAAGTCTTAGTATGTTCGTGAATTGTAACTCCAGATTCCCGGTAGGATGTAATTAAAGTTGATATCTATATAGCTTCACGTTTATTTCGGTTTATTTTTTGCTTGTTTGCTGATAATCACTAAAAATGTAAAGAATTGGTTTAATAATCTCTAACATTGGCTTGCTAGTGTTGATACTCAATTTTTCCTATATATTTTTAAATATGCATAAATACCTTTCAAAATAGCATATATATGCATACATAAGCATGCACATGGTTTTTTTATAATTTTCCCCATAATTTTAAGAGTCTAAATTGATTTATTTTCTCCCATTTTAGTCATAAAATCCGTAATTATTATTTCTAAAATTATTGTTATGACGATTTATTCATTCAACTTTTATACTTATACCAAAATGTAATTGATATAATTTTTATGCATTTTTTATAATTATATTTGATATTTTCAAGCTAAATTGCGTATAATTGCAATGTTAGCCTGTTTAATGTATAATTATATTTTATGCGTGTAAACTTGGCCCTTATATTTTTAAAATGATAATTATACATTTTTAATCATTTTGGTATAGAAAATTATTCTCAAAAAACTATTTATTATTTTATTAAAATCAAAATAGGGAAATTGGCTATTTAAATCATAGCCAAATTTGGCTTTCAATTATAGCCCAAATTGAGCCCAAATTTAAATCAATTTCCTACCCAATTACCCGAACCAGATTCTATAAACACCTACCCAAACCCGGAACCCATCTACCCGACCTAATCTTGACCGTTACTCTCCTAGATCAACGGTCCAAACACCCACTTTCCTTTTTTACTTCCTAAAGACCTCTAACCCTAACCCTAACCCATTCCCAAACTCAGATGCTCTCGTCTCTCCCCCCTCTCTCAACCTAACCCTAGCCTCCTTCAGCCGCTACCTCCCTCTCCGGCGACCACCTCTCAACCCCAAGCCTCCAATGGTTTCCCCCTCACCTTGCTCATCATCTCTGAGGCCTTCAAGGGCCCTGGGCCATGCTGACTTATATCTAGGGTTGTTATTTTGGGTGTTCATGGCCTCTCCGGTGTGATTTTGAGCAAGATCACACCATATTTGTTACGATTCTTGAGGTTTACAACAGGTTTTTCCGTTCTACTTGGGTTTCCTTTGAAACCCTAATTTTTGTTTAAATATCTTAGATTCGTGCTATTTTTTTTATGATTCAAGTATGATTCTCTCTATATTTTACATTGTTCTCAAACCTCTCTTTAAAAATCATCAACTTTAAATCGTTTTTACCTCCTTTAAAATTAGGGTTTCTCAAAGGTCTTCTATACTCATTTAAACTGACTTTTTCCTTTACATTTAAATCTTTTCTTTGCGTATCTCGACTGATTCTATGATTTATTTGCTTTTTAACTCACCTATGTTAAAAAGCCCTAATTTTTAGATCCTTTTATCTGGGTTCTTTGTATTAGCCTGATTGCTTGGTTTTTGTTATGACTATGTGGTTACCATGCTTGTATTTATTGAGTCTTTAGCTTACTTGTGTGATTATTCATCTGGATTTGTTCATCTCTTGCCTCTTTCTATCAAATAATGTTGAACTTTCCTGCTTGCTATGACTGTGTGTCCTTCTCTATATATACGTTGAAATATAGAATCATGACTTTCTTTTGACTGATTCTGATTTCCTTATTTGATGGTCTGATTGAGAGGATTCTTTTAAAACCCTAGAATACTACTCGTCTGTTTACAATTAATTGATTCCATTACCTTATTTTCTGTAGTACTCTTTTTTTACTAAATCATTCCTTAATTGGGGTTTTCTGAATCTAGTCCTAATTGACTACCCTATGCTTAATAAACTTTGATTCTTTCCTTATTAATCACGTACTGATTTTCCTTGCCTTATATGCTACTGGTTTTACCGTTTGAATTTGAAATCCCTTAACTTAAGGGAGTACTTGCCTTGATTTTCTAATTAATTGATTCTAAGTTCATTAATTACCATGCTATTATAATTCCTACCTTATTGTTNATAACTCTCTCTCACAACTAAAACTTTTTGCTGTCTTCTCTGTGCTACTTGTCACTGTTCTAATTTAGCCGGCTACAAGCCAAGGCTAACTATTGTGCTCATATCCTACTTTGTGTTTACTGTCTTCTTCACTTCACTGGTATGTTCTGATTTTAATCCCAGTTCCCAAACCAATATGTTTATTTTGCTGCTTCAATTCATTATGTTTTTTGTATGCTTCTATATATTGGTTTGTTGTTGAAAATGTAATTAAAATCTGGGGATTCATCTAGCATGTTAAGTTATGATTTACTTTCATAATCAGCATGTCTTTTTGTATTTGAAACCTGTTTCTATGTGACTCTCATTATCCCTATGTCTGTACACTAGCTTTGGTTAGGGCATGCCTCTATTGGTATTACTTTAAGCTGTTTGATATTGTTATGTCTAGTCTAAACCCATACTATGAAGTATCCCAATTCCATGAACCCCCTTAGGAACTTCTGATTCTGCATCCATTTATACTTCTGCATGTTACATGTTCACTACTTTGTGCCTTGTATGTCCCCAATCCCTCACTACCCTGTTTGTGGTTGCTGAACTTATCTTAATACGATCTTCTGATCCTAAGATGTGGATGTGTTTATTTTGACTACATTACTCTTTTCTTAAACTGTTTACAGAATAAAAATCCTTTTGCAAAACTCTTTTTTTTTTTAAAACCAGTCTTTCTTGTGTAGATCATTTACTCAAAGCTTTTTAAAACTATGTCAAGAACTCACACTCTACTCCTAGACCCTTAAGTTCTGCCCCCTCTGTGTGAGCATTGCTTTGGGACCCTTGAGCTCCTTCTAAACCATGACACACAAAGGCTGGCCCTTCCACACTGCACTTACTCAAATTTGGTTATGACTCTAGGTGTGAGCACTGTCGGGGATCCCTGGAGATCCTTAGGGAAATCTGACACACCTGGATCATGAGAAAGGTTGTGATCTAATGGAAATGAGGATTCTAGAGATTCTGGTCCTATCAGTAGGCTCCCTATAGTATAACTTCTTCTTTTTAGTATTTAATTATGTAATTCATACAAATGGCCTGTAATAATTGTTGTAAAGAACTCTTTGGAGATGGATAGTGGAAAGGGAAGGGGTGACTATGCATGATTTAGCTATTAAAAGGGCTAGAAAGCATGTTATTAGGTTTATATTCCTACTTGCGCAATAGAAACTATGCTTAGGACTCATTTCATGCATTAGAGATCATGTTCCCTAGGACTTACACTCAATGTTTTCAGCATGTCCATCTCACTATTATATCACTTAGAAAATCCTGCGTTAAAAAATGTGTTGATAACTAGTACCTTACAATCATGCTGCCATGTACACATAGAAATCATGTCCCTAGGATAACACTAACAAACTATACTCTTGCATATTCTTAAATCGCGCATAATGCTGTGAGTATTTAGAAATCCTGCTTAGAACTCTGCATATGCATCATTCTGCATCCCTACTACTGCTGCATGTTGTTTTACACCTAGGCAAGCCTTAGGAAATCAGTTAAAGAAATAAAACTAGAACTGTCCTTTGTGATTAGTGTTTAACTGTCAGCATTTTTAAAACCAATAGGCAAGCCTGATTAAGACTTCCTCTCTGAGTTATGCGATAAATCTATCTTTATGTTATCACTTAGATACCATGCTTAGGATCAAAACCTGAATCTGGACCTTAATTGTGTACGAGTCATGTTGTTTATGTGTACTACGTGTGGAGGTACTTGAGCCTTTTCCTGTTTGTATGTTTATCCCCTTAATTGTAGTCCTATATGTTTCTTGTTTGTCGCTTAGTGTTTTGCCTTTAAACCTGAGGGTCTGCCTAGCACCTCCCTTATAGGATAGAAATCCTAAATTCCTCTGGGACTGATAGGAAGGGACAGGTAACAACATGCAATAAAGGTCGAGACCAACACTCGCTCTAATTACCTTTACGGGGTGGGGAAGGGTAGATATGGATATGATGACCGGTACGCTAATACCACGTGTAGCCCCTCTTTAAAGAGTGATTACCGGGTATTGTACTGATATGATCCATATTATTATAAACCTAGGATACCCTTTATGTGCTTAGATCGTAATCCTTTCAAAATCTAACCTTCTTTACTATTTTCAAACATCTGCATGCTTAAGACTTAAATTCCCTTTTATTTGAGCCTTTATTTGTTTGTTTGCTAAGTCGTACAAATTCACAAAAGCTATTTGGTCGGGAACCACACTTGTGGATCCTGAGGAGTCCCTAAAACCTTCCCCTTAGGATAATTTCAAGCCCCTAACCTATCTCTGGTTAACAACATAGTTGTAAATGAACCCCTTCGGTGTCCTAATGCACCTTTAAAAATCGTTAGGTGGCGACTCTCAAGAACACAAACACTTTTCCCAAAAGGAAAGAGTTGTCCCAACCGAATGTCATAAACCCGATCTCCACGAGGAAAGAGGAGGCGCGACACCATGACGACTCTACTGGGGATTATAGGCTTTTACCATTATAAACCACTTTGTGAATTTTCCCAAGTATGCTTTGTTTGATATTTTGCACCTTTTCCTTTCCCCCCTCTATGTGCAATTAATTGTTTTTCGAATATTTATTCCTTCCAAAAGGCAAAACTGACATGTTTCTTGGTTTTCCTTTGTAACCACTTTAAATCATAATTATTGTATTTACCGCTTTCCTAACGTGCAAATACATGACAACATGTTTTTAATGCTTATTTATTATTGCATAATCATGCTCAACATTCATACTCTACTCGTGCCAAACAAAATACTATAGCAACGCTTGATGAGTAGTTGCGCTCTTCTTATATTATTACCCCTAAATTCGGGAAGGCTTATTGGCGGTAAAACTAGTCGATCAGCAGTGCAGTCGACGGTTCTGTGCCTTTCCCTCCTTGAGTTGTTCGCTGGAGGGTACCAGTCTAAAAGCCCATAAAAGCCTTGCTCAGTTATGTTGTTTCATGCATCATGGTCAAACCTAGCCAGGCTAAAGTGTGGTCTGCACGATAGCTTTGAAGATTGCCTTATCCAAAAGTCAACTGGGTTTCCCTAAACCCAAACGAACATCATCACGTTCTGTGAATTTATTTGGAGAATTAAATGCTTTATGCTAATTGTTGATGTTAAATAGTCGAGTCTGGTGGGGGTAAGGGCCTAACCTTGTATTCCTTGCAGAAAAATGAGGCACGAAGTCCCCAGATTCGGCATGGTCTTCAATATCCATCCAAGATTGCTAAATTGGTGGGAAGATTTACATTCTAGTGACAAAACTCTTGTCAGAAAATACCTGGGAAATCTACCGTCTCTCCTAGAAATCTAGCCTAACAACATGATAATAGAGGCTGCTACCCTGTTCTGGGATTGTGAAAGGTCCGTGTTCCGCTTTGGGACATTGAAATGACACCTTTGCTGGAGGAAATAGGAGGACTGGCTGGCCTAGTGTGGGAAACCTCGGGGTTGCTAATGCCTGAGAACCGCACAGGCAGAGGTTTCCTCAAAATGATGGGTCTGAAGAAGAATGCAGAACTGGTATGCTTAAAGAAGTCATACATTCCTTTTGACTACTTGTACGAGAGGTGTGGTCACAGCAAATCATATCGTACCTACCAAGACGAGTTTGCCATCACATCCTTGGGACACATCCATCGTAGGGTATTTGTCTTCATGTTTTGCATCTCGGGTCTGATCGTGTTTCCCACAAAGAAGGAGAGAATCCACACCAGATTAGCCATGGTAACCAAGACACTAATGGAAGGAACTGATGGGCAAGACTTCAATATTATGCCCATGATCATTGCAGACATATATCGGGCCTTGGAAAAATGTCAACGAGGGGCAAGACATTTCGAAGGCTGCAGTCTACTACTTCAGCTTTGGCTCATGGAACATCTCCAAAAGGGCGAGTACTGACAAGAAGTTCATCAAAGAGTCTGGGATGACACATCGCTTTCCACCACCTGAAGCGAATGAATT
Organism: Nicotiana knightiana; assembly: GCA_005239525.1. NCBI lineage: Eukaryota > Viridiplantae > Streptophyta > Magnoliopsida > Solanales > Solanaceae > Nicotiana > Nicotiana knightiana. Next base: position 8,757 of record ML433974.1, on the reverse strand, counting down.
ACATCCCCGACATGTTTACTCAGCCTGAGAAAGCCAAAGGATGGATCGAGCTCTTTGGTAATCTGACTGAAGAACAAGTACAATGGATGTTCGAGTAGTTTCCGACAGAGAAGTTCATCGCCCGTTCGAGAGATGCACCATTTCTAATACTAATTGGTCTTAGAGGAACATACCCTTAAGCCCCTCTTCGAGTTATGAGGCAAGCGGGTAGGAAGCAAGTCATACCCAGGGTCGACAAGATGAGCCATCTTCGAGCTGACTTCCAAAATGATGATAGTCTTCACAAGTGTCAAGCCCAGCACATGTGGCACTGCAAGATTATAATGGAGAAGAACACCACCGAGCCAAGCAGATACCATACCGGTTGTACCCCTTTCTATTCTGGTTGGTTGGCAGAAAATTGGGGTGCTCTGAGCAAGCCAGGGTTCGTTCAGGGCCATAGGGTTATAGATGAAAAGGCCGAGGCACAAGTCAAAAACAACAAACTGCACAAGAGGATCCGTGAGTGTGAGGATGAGCACCATGAAATACATGAGTCTAACAAGAAACTGATCGAGGAATGGAAGGTTATGGCTATCAGCACCAACAAAAGGCTAAGGTATTCAGAATAAGGCATAAGGGAGCTGGAGAAAAAATTTCTCAAAAGAATTGAAGACTGTCACAAGGCTGGAGGGACTGATGGAGGACATCTAGCCAGAGCATACCTGTTGTTGGGGATTCGCAAGTTAGGGGAGCTGTACGAAGGAAGCAAGAATGCCGAGTCTGGGGAGGTCCTTTTGGGATCAAGTATATAGGAATGTCTTTCTTTTACTCTATCAATGTAATAAGGCCAATGGCCATTAGTGACCTTTATTTAGTGTCGTTTTGAGGTTCGTCTATTTTCTTATCATTAAAATGAAGCATTTAGCATCTTAAGTTCTCCAAATCAATTTTTCGCTAGGCCTACCTCGGGCACAAAAGAGGTCCCCAAATTAGGACGCACTTTACATTCCCGCACTATGTGTTTAAATACCGCAATACTTTTCATAATCCTCACTGAGTTGGTTTACTTTTGTTTTTGGCTTTTTTTCCTTTATTTATTTATTCCCCTCCCCCAAAGGTTAGTTCGTGCACTCTAGCATCATCATCCTATCTTACAAGATCCAGGGGCCCTCCACCCTCTCCTCCTCTTAGTCCTCCCAAAGGCAAGAACAAAGGCAAAAAGAAAATGGAAGATTCAGGCAACAACAGAAATGAGAATGTGGTTGAACGGGTAGAGGCCACTGATGGCCAGGGTATTTGGCTTTAGAATGAAACTGTGTCACAGCTGGAACGGAAATTGTTAAAGTTTCAAGAAGAGCTTGATCAAGTTCGGAATCTGGAAAACCTGTCATTCTCCCTCAACGTCCCAGACGTCAATATCTAGAATCCTGCACCTCCTCAAAACATCCCAAAGCAGAAAAATCATATTGCAGCTCATCATCACAACACCCCACCAAAGAACCAAACTCTCCTAGCACACTACAATGCCTGCCATACTCCAAACAACACTCTACTGCTTATCCCAGAACCTCAGAACTCCACAAATTACCATTTACACACTCATAACAATCCTATGTGCGTGGAGACCATGCCACACTCCACTCCCCTTATCACATACACACCTGAGTTTGATGAAAAGGACCTGCTTATCAAGAACTTGGCCGAAGAACTTAAGAAGCTGGCCAACCAGGTTCAAGGCGTTGAAGGAATCAAGGGAGTCAAAGGGTTGAACTATGAAGACCTCTGCATACAGCCCGATGTCGACCTACCCGAGGGATACAAACCTTCTAATTTTGAAATGTTTGATGGTACGGGTGATCCAAGGGTCCACCTGAGAACTTATTGTGACAAGATGGTTGGAGTAGGGAAGGATGAAAGGATCCGTATGAAGCTATTCATGAGTAGCTTGAAAGGAGATGCATTGTCTTGGTACATCATCCAAGACCCCAAGAAATGGTTGAATTAGGTGAGCATGGAATCTGACTTTATGGACAGATTTAGATTCAACATAGAGAATGCACCAGACGTGTTCTATATTCAGAATTTGAAAAAGAAGCCCACAGAGAATTCGCGAGTATGCTACTCGCTGGAGGTCTGAAGCTGCTAAGGTTAGACCTGCATTAGAAGAGGAGGAGATGAACAAGTTCTTTGTCGGGGCCCAGGACCCGCAATACTATGAACGAGTTCTCCGACGTTATCAAATTAGGTGAACGGATTGAAGAAGGTATCAAGAATGGTATGCTTACAAATTTTGAAGCCTTGAAAGCTACAAACAAGGCTTTCCAGTCTGGTAGTGTGTCTAAGAAAAGAGACGTGGGAGCCGTGATGGTTGCACAAATAAAAAAATCCCCACTCAAATACCAAACTTACCGAACACCTCCACTCACATATCAACCTACCCCAAATTACCAAGCACCCTCTTACCAAGCTCCACGACCAACTTATCAATCACCTCTGCCACTGACATATCAACCTGCTTCACCCATATACTCACAACCCGCTCATGTCTACCACACTTACAATTCCCGACCATCTCATTACCAATCACCCCTTACCCATCAAAACTTCCCTATACCTCGTCCTAATTTTGATCGCAGACCTCCAAAACAGTATACCGCCATCGCTGAACCCATCGACCAGCTGTATGAGAAGCTCAAAGCTGCTGGTTATGTCACCCCCATCCCTGTTGCAACCCATAAGAATACTTCTCAATGGGTCAACCCAAACAAGTCATGTGCATACCACTCCGGCATGAAGGGGCACACCATCGATGAATGTCGCTCTTTGAAGGAAAAGATACAATCCCTGATTGACAACAAGGTCACTGTGGCAAAGGAATCCCCTCAAAACGTCCACGACAATCCTCTTCCGGACCATAAGGGTGGAGGCATCCACTTGATTGAAATAGAAGATGATTAGGACCACGAGGGATCAATCGGGTTGATTGCAGAAGGCGATGATCCAAAGAAACCTGTAGTCACTCTCAACCTGATCATACTCCAGATTCATCTATTTGAGGATGCTGAGGTAAATATGTCCCTACCTATTGAGTTTGAAGCACCGTCACCTAGAAAGGCACCAGTATCGATTTAAGTTGAGTTCGTGTCTCCAGTGACTGCACCCATACCATTTGAGGTTGCAGTCTTGCCACCCCAGGCACATGTTCCATTCGAAGTAAGGGTAGCTGCGCCAATCACGGTGGCGATATCGACCACGCCACCTTTCTATACAAATGTTGTACCGTGGGACTATACAACCGAGGTGAGAAGGAAAGGCAAAGTCAAGACTGAAGAAGTTGTTGCAGAGCAGGGTATGACAAGAATTGGTAGTCTATACCCCTGAACATCTGGCTAAATCCAGCAGGTAGGCTTCAAATCAGCTTCCCATTATCGAGACAGGTCATGACGACCTTTGGAGGAAAGTACAGGCCAAGGAGTATTCGGTCATCGACTAGCTGAACAAAACGCGAGCGCAAATATCCATCCTCTCATTGCTGCAGAATTCCGAGACGCACAGGAATGCTTTATTGAAGGTGTTGAACGAAGCCCATGTGCCAAACAACATCACTAATGGAGAAATGACTAATATGGTGGGATAAGTGTTGGAGAGTTATAAGATCACTTTCCATGAGGGCAAGCTGCCTCCTGAAGGGTTGAGCCATAACAAGGCACTGCACATCACTGTGAAATGCGAAGATTATTTCATCACCAGAATCCTGATCGATGGGGGATGATGCGAGACTAAATTGCATAATTTAACATGTGATATACCTTACATTTTATGCGCATTAATGATAAAATTACACTTGTTATGTGCTTAATGGAGTTTATTTCATGTGTAGGTGAAGTGGAGATGGAAACGGAGCTAAAAGGATGCAAATACGTCAAAAAATACGCGAAAGGAGACACCGGGGCGATAGCCTGGCGACAGAGCCAAACAACCTGACCCTACCTGGCGTTAGCCAGGCGTTAGGGCTGAAATGCCAGCCCTACCCTGGCGTTAGCCAGGCGTTAGGGCTGAAATGCCAGCCCTACCCTGGCGTTAGCCAGGCATTTGGGCTGAAACGCCAACCCTAGCTTGGCGTTAGCCAGGCGTTTGGGTCCAAATGCCAGGGGCTGCCCAGTTCGGCAAAATCCGAGTTTTGACGGGTTTAAGTGTTTTCCAATTGAAATAGAAGTCTCCTACACGGTTAGGGTTCACCCTAAGCCTATAAATAGACTCCTAAAACACAACTACAAAAAAAGATCAGAGGAGATTCGAGATTAGAGTGGATCAACGGCAAAACATCAATTTGTACATATTTTCTTCCTTACTTTGTAGTTTAATTATGCAAGTTATTTTAGATTTGATTCTTTTGAACATGTTTAGCTAATTTTTGGTAGAACCCGTTGGGGAATAAACTTATTGTGATATTAATATAGCTTTGATTGGTTGATTAAACTCTATTTGTTCAACTACGTTCTTGTTGTAGTTGATTGAAGGGCCCTCAATTAGCTGTGCCTATTTATTATGTATCTACTTGAGAGAGAGTGCATATTTAGGTAATTGTTTGAACAACACCACTCCCAGAGTATAGACGAAAGTCATAACCGAGGGTTTAGAGGTTGGATTAGAGATAACGATACTTCGGGTGCAATCTAAGTGAACTGTAATGCAATCTAGCTAGCGTAACTTGAGAGAGTGCGTCTAGTAAATTATCATAATTACTTGAGAGAGATTTATGGTAGATAGAGTGTTCATGATTGATAGAGATAACTAATCAAACTATATGAAGTATCCGAGAAGTAAGTTCACCAGCGGGGGAAACCATAACCTTAGATTTTTATTACAATTGTTTATACCTTAGCATAGTTAATCTTTAGTTTTAATCTTTAGTATTAGTAATTTAAATAACATCAGGTGACAGCTGAGTAGTATTTTAACAGCCTGCTTGATACGTCAATTCCCTGTGGGATCGACTCTGGGCATAATACCCCAGGATTATATTTGCAACGCCCGCTTAGTCTTCTACAAGACATAGTTGAGCGTGATCAAATTTTGGCGCCGTTGTCGGGGACTTAACGGTATTATCAAGTTTAGCTGTAATTTTACATATTATTATANGTTGATTAAACTCTATTTGTTCAACTACGTTCTTGTTGTAGTTGATTGAAGGGCCCTCAATTAGCTGTGCCTATTTATTATGTATCTACTTGAGAGAGAGTGCATATTTAGGTAATTGTTTGAACAACACCACTCCCAGAGTATAGACGAAAGTCATAACCGAGGGTTTAGAGGTTGGATTAGAGATAACGATACTTCGGGTGCAATCTAAGTGAACTGTAATGCAATCTAGCTAGCGTAACTTGAGAGAGTGCGTCTAGTAAATTATCATAATTACTTGAGAGAGATTTATGGTAGATAGAGTGTTCATGATTGATAGAGATAACTAATCAAGCTATACGAAGTATCCGAGAAGTAAGTTCACCAGCGGGGGAAACCATAACCTTAGATTGTTATTACAATTGTTTATACATTAGCATAGTTAATCTTCAGTTTTAATATTTAGTATTAGTAAATTAAATAACATCAGGTGACAGCTGAGTAGTATTTTAACAGCTTGCTTGATACGTCAATTCCTTGTGGGATCGACTCTGGGCATAATACCCCAGGATTATATTTGCAACGCCCATTTAGTCTTCTACAAGACATAGTTGAGCGTGATCAGGGGATCCAGTCTTAACATCTGTCCGTTGATAACGCTCAAGAAATTGGGTAAAGGGCTTCATGAGATAAAGGATGGAGCGATAAACATGAAGGCCTTCGATGGATCTCAGAGGTCCACCATTGGTGAGATTAGCTTATGCCTGCAAATGGGGCCAACCTGGTTCGAGGTGGACTTCCAAGTGATAGATGTGCCAGTGTCCTACAATCTGTTATTGGGACGACCCTGGATCCATGCTGCTGGGGCCGTAGCATCAATGCTACATCAGGCAGTGAAGTTCGAGCGAAACCACCTGTTTAGTAATCAAGGTAATGGGAAAAACGAATAATAGACAATACTGCAGAAATAAAAGATTGACGTTGATCGTATTCGAGAATCAGATGCCTTTACAAGTTGTATTCCCCTCCCTTATATAGGAGATTCTTACAACGTACGACTCTTGCTATGGTTACTCATTAATGACTAATTATGACATTAATGAGGCGTTACAAAGGATAACGGTAATTAGGATTCAGTTACATAACGTTCGAGTAATCAATTGTGGGTCCCTGAATCTGCTTGTAGCTTTGTCTAAATTCATTCTGACCGTGCGTTTCTCTCGTTTTGATCAAGTTGAGTTTCCCGTGGCTGATAAGTTTGTGGGTTTACTGAACTGTGCCTCTTTGTACCGTATCTGTTCAAGGAGCCACATCCAGCTGTCACATTTTCCTGTGTCCACGTGACTGGCTGAGTTGTCAAAAGCTGGCTTACGTGTGAAACTCTTTTTTACCAATACAGATAGTCCCCCCACTTACCATATATTTAGAGATTAATATTTGGTAAGTGGATATCCATTTATGGCGGGAATATTTTACCGCCGCTTTTCCTTGAATCATTGTATCCTTCTCTACACCATAGGCGTCGTTTGTCACTTCCATTTAATACTCATACGACGTGTCCTTTTCGAATTGGTTCTTCATTTACTCAACACCTTTTAGGGCTTTTTGCGGTTGTGCCAGTCCCGAAGTGACATCTTCAATTATGACTTTTCATCATTATTTTCCTTTTTCTTCATGTTTGACGGTTGTCTTCAAGTATAAATACATGTTTTCTTTTCTTTGCTTCCACGAAACACTTTTCTAACTTTGTCTTTTGTAAAGAACTTTCTTCTTTGCCTTTGTAAACATGTCTTCTTCAAACCAACCTCAAAGAGTAATAGATATTGAAAGTTTAGCGCCTTCTTCTTCTCCGACTAGGAGTCAGAGGGGTGGTAGACTTAGAAGTCTAGGATCCACTCCTTCGAGCGGCTCTTCTTCTTCTCAGATAGTTCCTCCTCCTTCCACTAGATCTCCAGTTTCTCCGAGATTTAGGGTTTCTCGGTCTTTGTCTAGAGATAGAGGCGAACGCCTTCGTGAACCTGGAGTCGATGAAATTTTCCCTGCTGAGTTTGATTTTTCTAGGGGTAGTCAAGTTCTTGTAGATCAATATTCTTCTCTTGATAGTGTAGAAAGCATCCAACCCTTATAATATAGGGTCAGATTACCCTTGTTCGTAGGGAATGCTTTTGGAAATCTGACTTTCCTGTCTATATTCCGAATAGTAATCAAAGAATAACATCTTACATGATGGGATATTCTTTTGTTTATACGTATCCTTTCACTTTAGGGTTTAGACCCCCCATTGATCCAGTTATAATTGAGTTTTGCCATTTTTTTAATATCTGCTTAGGACAAGTTGGCTCGCTTGTGTGGCGAGTTGTCACATGCCTTAGGAGTTTGGCTTCTTTAGCCTCGGTTCCTTTTACCTTCAACCATCTTATTCACCTCCACTCTCCTACCTTATTTCGTGAAGGGGTTCTTACTCTGACTGCTACAAGCAAAAGAGTGCTGGTAACCCCTGAAGACGATAAGGATAGGGGCTGGTACCTCCGGTATGTTGTTGTACCCACTGCTGGTTTAGTGGGTGAAGAAAATCTTCCCGTTCCTGAGAAGTGGAATTGTGCACGTGAGTATGCTTTAGCTCACATTTACTTCTTCTTGTTTTGACTTGAGATGTTTTATGTAACACTGTATCTGTTTTTTTTTCTCTCAGCGATCATGAATACTGTTGAGAATGTCTCCAGTATTCGTGATGGGGTAGAAAAATTGTTATCTGTTGCTCCTTCGGAAGAAAGATCTTGGAAATACCTCGCTGGGAGGTATGGTTGGCAAGTAAAGACCCACGGTAAGTGAAGCTCTTGTTCTTGCTTCTTTCCTTACTCGAGTCTTTTTTTATTTTTTTGTCGTTTAACTTTTTTTCCCCTTTTTAATAGGGTTCTCTGCTTGTGGGGTGTCTGCTTCCTCTATCTCGAAGATGTCCTTGGCTCAAGCCTAGGAAATTATTGTTAGTTCATCTTCCTCGAAGAGGAATATTAGTGAGTCTTGTTCTATACAAGAAGAGGAAGAGGGTGCTTTAGTGCACATGCCACGGAGAAGGCGAACGGTTTTAGATGATGAGCTTACTGCCTCAACCTTTCCTTCTGAGTCTGTGATTGAGCCCCCTGTGTTTGATGATTTTTCACATTCCCCTATTCAGGACGGTATTGATCTTGCTCCTGACGACGTCCCTTTGGCTGCTGTCTTTCCTGCTTCTTTGAGAGAAGTTGTTTCGTCTATTCCTTTAGCTATCTCAACTTCCGATGCTGCTTTGCCTGTAACTTCTCCAACCCTTCAACTTTCCGTGCCTGCTTCTTTTCTCTTGGCCTCTCCAGCTCCTCAACCTTCCATGCCTGTTGATGTTCCATCTCTGCCTGCTTACATTCCTTCTGTTAGGGAAGTAGGGTCTTCCAGCAGAGAGATGCGGCAGGTGGTAATAGAGGTTCCGACTGAGGGAAACCTTTTCAAGAAGACGGGTGACCCTGAAGTGTGGCTCAAGACTTTGATAGGTCCCACTGAGAAAGCAAATCTAGCTAGCCACGTTGCTCTTACATGGGCCAATGAGGTCCTGTATAACTCTTTGAAGGTATGGTGTAAGTTACCCTCTTTCACTCTCGTATATGAAATTTACCATATCTG